>JBBYHM010000016.1:10519618-10550419 GCA_038381775.1 Adansonia rubrostipa | reverse complement strand
ATAAAATATGTAAATATTAATATAAAAATAACTTTTTAATATTATGAACAATGATTTGTACTTAAATGGGTCGGTCAAAACAAATTAGGCCCTAAGCTTAAAATCAAAAATTTTTCGGGCCATGGATAGGCCCATAGAACCGAACTAAGATTTTTTCGGGCCAGACGAGGCCCAATTCATGTCTAAGCTTAGAATTCAAAATTACGTAAAAGTGATTACATTTAACATCAAATAAAAAAATAATGTAAAACATACTCAAACCCAAACCCGAACCTGAATGACTTAAACAAGAATTGGTCCGAACTTAAATTGACCTGAACCCGAATTGATCCGAACTCGAAAAAACTCAAACTCAAAAATTTTAAAACCTGAAATAACAAATTCCGACCTCGTCCAATTGCCACCTCTACCAGTAAATATGGAGCTCGAATTATAGAATATTTGTAACTTTTTTTCCATCACGTCTCATTTGTACCCAGAAAAAAGGGGGGGGAAGAGCAGCTGGATTCTCTAAATCATCCTCCAAATTTGATGTTTCACAACTTTGGCCTGGTCAGTTACATCTGAATCTGGTTAACCCGATGATTTAATTCCAGTTTGTTACTTATTTTTGCTAAACACTGCACTAAAGGACAATTTTCAGCCTTAGAGGAATTCAATAGACGACAAATGTAGTAGATAATTTGTCTTCAAATAGGAAATGAAATTCAATCAGCTGAGGTGGCAGAAACCATTTTTGCAGTTGAATTTTTGAAAAAGCTTATCTCAAGTGGACCTAACAGGTAAACCCTGCTTGTATACGTTACATGAGATACAACCTATATATATATATATATATATATATATATATAGATATAGATATAGATTCTTTAAGTTGTAGTAACTCAGAGGGGCTAGGATCAAGTGCTTGTCAAATAGAACAACAAAGTTCACCGTGAGTACTGACTAGTACCCCTTCTGAGTTTCATTCTTTTCTTTCTTTTTTTGGTCAATTTATGATGTTTTATTTGCTAGGGGTTGCTCTAATTTTAGTGTTCAGCTTTCTCATTTAGGTTGCAGAATAATATTTCATTTACATACTTATTTAATTCTGAGCATTTCCTGCTTTAACTGGACAACAGGGAAGTTCAGATGATATTTACTTAACACTTTGGTTTTATGTTTTGCTAAATTTTAACATCGAAGAACATGTTTGATTGTTAAAAGGATGAAATGGAATTTTTTTATTTGGTTTTTCAAATTTCTTCCTTTTCAACCTCATATTACAGAAGATGACTTTTTGTGTTCAGACTTCAAACAAGACCATGTTGTTTTTCTTTCAACAAGTTTCATCCATCTCATACTGTTTTATATTTATGATATCTGTTTTTTTTTATCTTGAATAGATAACTTGGAGAAGATGGCTCCTGCACTTGCAATGTGTACCGTGATATTTGTGATTCTTGTTTTACACCCTTTAACAGTCTACGGTAAGAATTTTTCTCTTCATTCATTGTGCTTCAATCTTCACTTCTTACTGTTCCAGTGAGACAAATCCTTTTTTTTTTTTTTTTAAATTTTTCCTTGCAGGAGGTGATACTGGCATCAATTATGGAAGAAATGGAGACAATCTGCCTTCTCCTAGACGGGTCATTGATTTCCTCTCAAAAGAAATGAACAATAAAATCTCAATGATACGAGTTCAAGATGCCAACCTTGAAATCTTAGAGGCATTAAGTGGTACGAATCTGGTAGTAACCATTGGGGTCCCAAATGAGGCAATTGCCTATGTAGCATCAAGCCAGGAGGCTGCAGATAAGTGGTTCCAAGACCACATTGTTGCATATATTCAAAGAGGTGTTAGGTTCCGATATCTCTGCGTAGGCAGCGATGCAATCCCAAGTGTCATAGCATCTTGCATCCTGGAAGCCATGGAAAATCTCCAGGAGTCAATTAGTAAACAGGGGATAGATTACATTTTCGTGACAACTGCTGTTGGAAGCAGTGTCTTAGGAGCCTCATACCCTCCTTCACAGGGGAAATTTGCTCCTGAGGTAGCTCAACTTATGAGCAATCTGACTTGCTATCTATATAGCATTGGTTCGCCACTTCTAATCAATGTGTACCCTTTCTTTGCCCTTGCCTCACAGCCTGAATATATCTCATTAGACTATGCTTTGTTTCAGTCTCAAACGCCTGTGATTGTTGACGGTAACTTAGCATACTATAATCTGTTTGATGCTATGGTGGATGCCTTTATCGCAGCGATGGTGAGGGTAGTGGGAAAGGAGGATGTGAAAGTTGTGATCTCGGAGACCGGCTGGCCAACTGCGGGTGATGAGCCCTACTCAAGCATAGAAAATGCAAGAATTTACAACAGCAAACTGAGGGAGCATGCGGTTGGAGTAGGGAGGACACCAAGAAAGGCAGATATGAACATGGAAGTTTACATCTTTGAAATGTTCAATGAGGACCTCAAGGCCGAGGGAGTTGCCAGAAACTTTGGGTCCTTTTATCCTGACTTCAAAGAGGTATATCCATTGTGGCATTGATGAAAAGGCTTTAAATTCAACACCTATATGTTCTTCTTGACTTCTATTTACTATGAATAAACATATTATTACAATTAAGATAGCTAGTTCAATACCCAAATTTTGAACTTTTTGAATATCAAAAGAGAATTGCTCCATATCATGGGCTTTGGCTAAAATCAAGAGTTGCAATTTATGACCAAAAAAGACTGTTGTCCTTGCTTCGATTAACTCATTATTTTCACCTAAATACATCTCTAAGAAAAATTAAATTACTTTTACACAATTTTTATATGACCATTATATTTTATATTTTATTTATCTATGTAATATGCATATAGTTTTAAATAAATTAAAAATATTTAACTAGTTATTTAGTGTAAAAATTTTTAACTGGTAAATATATATTAAAAAAATAAATTTTCGATTGATATGATAGAGATATCTATTGATTCAAAACTTTACGTACACGATGAGTACGATTATATTCCTAAATCTAACAGTCAATTTATTAAAATATTAATTATATAAAAAATTATAACAATACGTAAAATTAATTTAATTTTACATTAATATGGATCTCTCCACAAATTTTTTTTTACTTATTTATATACATATATATATATATATATATATATATATGTAAGTTTGTGTACGTGTTTGCATTTTGTTTGATCTAATGGGCTATTGTTTGGGATGGAGAAAGTTGTTGGATTTTTCGACCCATAACGAATGGGCTTGCACCGTAGCCTACTAAAAGAAAGCAATGTTGGTAATTTTGTCCCCCATAAAACGGATTCTCTCAACTTGGATTGTTTTCCTACGAGAGTATCAAAATCTTCTCAATTCATAAGCAACTTTTACAGTAAATATTACACGTTGAGTGCTAGCTTCACTTTCAATTTTAATGAATTTGTATGTTTCTGAATGTCTTAACTGTATAGACATTTTGATTCTTTAGATTTACTTATATGGGAAATAAATTCATTGAAGAAAAATAAATGAAGGTGTGGTAGGACACTATAAGATAAAGCAATAAATGTAAGCAAATGAAAATAAGAGATCAAACTCAAGAGCATGACTTAGTTGATTAATACAGCTATTTTTAAAAGGAGGTATTTAGTAAGTTTGAAGTTCGAAAATCATCATTGATAATCCTTTTCCTATCCCAAAATCGATCATTTCTGCATATATATATATATATATATATATATATAAATAAAAGATATACTTGGTGGAATTAAATTATATATCTTTAGTGTCATTAACAAAGTAGTCAGTGTTATATGGTGGACATATCGTTTTGTTTTGATACTAGTGCATATCAATACTAATGTATTTCAGTATATCATTTTGGGTTTATTGAATTTTGAACATTTTTAATTTATATATATTAAAAGTGTTTTCAAATATAAAATAAATTAGATTAAATAAATTTCATATACCAAATACTCATCAATTATATATAATTTTATTTTAAAAAAACTTCATTACATATAAAAATATGAACATTATTCTAAGTAGTAAGGTTGAAACTTTTTAATAATTGTTAAATTTATAAGTAATTATATCTAATATTCATCAAATTTACAATTAATATTAATTTAATTTTTTTTAGAAATTTATGTTATGTTTCAACCAATACAACTATTTTTGGTCAGTATAATCAAAATAGATTAGTACTTACCTGTATGACCAATAGTAAAACTGAAATAATACTGAAAGTTATCAATACCAATTTAGTTAAAAGTCTATCAGTCGATACAACCGATATTAGTACAAAACTGACAACCATGTTTGTTAATAAAGTATGGAAACTCTAGATTATGAAAAGTGCCCTCTAATCTATTCCCAGCGCCTTAAAGACTTTATTTTCACTTGATATTTTAGCTTTAGCTTAAACGGCCTTTTAAAAGTGATTCCTAGAATTTGCATCTCACCATCAATGAAGCATTTTAATTCTAGATGTTTATGATTTTAATTTTCCTTGAATACATGTATGTAGGTGAATGAATACGTTTGTCTTTATTTATGTGATTAATGATAACGTGCATCCTTAAGTACTTGGGTGGGGGCTGTAATACATTCATTTAAAATTCTTTTAATATAATTCAATAACATTGAAATCGATTTAGAAATCATTTTGATACTGAATCAACATGGCATGCCGCCGACTCTAATACCACTTCTGTAACTTAAAAGCAGAGTAAGATAGCCTATGCACAACGAAATTAAATTACATGGCTCCCGCCATTAGTAATCAAGTATTAAATAGTCTAGCCTACTCACAACACTTTAAACCCTCATTTTCACTTAATGCACTTATTAATTTCGCTTGATGGCAGGCAATCGGCTTAAGGATCCTATACCGAAAGTGCGTTTCTTTAAATTTGCATCCATAATCAAGGAAACAATTTAACTCTATATGATTATGACAAAACCCTTTTAAATTCCACAAATACATGCTGCATTTTTTTATTTATGTAATTATTAGTGGTGCATGTTATCTTGAGTAGTTGAATGTGAACGATTCATGTATCTCAAAATTATTTAACATAGAGAGACCTCTTTAAGTTAAATTCCAAGAAGAAGAAGAACAAGAAGAGGAAGAACCAAATCGACCCTTGATTTTTAATGAAATTTTAAAAGTTATTACTGTATTTGTAAACTTGGTCAAACAAAAAATGCCAAAATGTGAAAAGAAAATGAAATAGTTGATGGCATTGGGACTGGCAAAGAACAACGGAAATGCAGAGCAAAAATGGAAAGAAAAAACTGAAGAATAAGCGTAGAGTTGAGAAAGATAAATAGCAACCAACAATGAAAAAATAAAAATAAAAAGGAATGCTGATATTAATCTCTGAAAATCTATCTGAACAGAGTCCTTTTCTGGAGGAGCAGAGGGAGACTAGAGAGGCATGGCATCATCACACTGCTCAGTGCATGCTACTGCTGAGTAAATATAAATATATATCCCATTTCCCTTTAAACTCCAATCAAAAGCGACACTTTCAACTCGAACTGATCACTCGCAATTCGCAAAACAACAAAAGAATAATAAAACTTCAGTCAAGAAAATACGCGGTAAATACCAAACACAAATAGGACCCTTCACGACATCTCTTACACGACAAACTCACCCATCTCTTCCATTTTTCTTTTCTTATTTATTTATTTATTTATTTACATTTCCCAAAAACCAAGGGCTCTTCTCAAATTTTCTCTTTCTTTCATGCAGGTAAAAGAATCGGAAGCTCCCTGTTTTGATTTTAGTTTGACTTCTTAAAACAACATAAACATAAAACGACACATACATATTCCCACCCAACTCTACTAAAACCTAACGTTGAAACCAAAACCAATGCATATATAATAATAAAAAAATAATATGACATTTTGATTTTATAATATGAACAAATATACATAGGAGATTTAAACTCAAATCTCAAACCCAAAGTCCAAACATAAACAAGTCATAGATTCTCGATTTGCCCAAAACTTACAACAAATAAAATTATTAATAATATAGTACAAATATATATCAACTATATATGGAATAATATAACATTTCGAAATTTTGGTTCAATGATTTTCAATGCAATGTTCAACGTTTCGACCACGGTGTCTTCTTCCCACTCCCCGAAAACAACTCAAACCGCCGACTTTAATTCAACAAATTTTTGGGCTACAATTCCCAATTTTTGCACAGTTATTCACATCCCACCTCGCACGTACTCTCTAATAAATTCTTTCAATTAATTCTTTTTTTTTCTTAATTAAAAATCAGATGTCATGCGACCAGCAACATTGAATTGATTGTAAAGTAAACAAGTAATTAAACAAATTATTAGTAGTAATTTAGTAGTGTTCTTTTGACACTATAATAAGTGAGTGTAAAAATAGTAGTTCTATGTACTCTTCTCTTTTTTTTTTTTTGGTTATTTTGATCTAGAATCGTTGCGATACTGACATGTGGCGACGTTTGACGATGGAGATTAGGCCACCTAATGGGGGTCGCATCATAGATCTGTAGATCATCTCATTGTACGGCCTCCTGTAGAACTTCAAAAAGGGAAAAAATGATTCTCGAGACTTTTCTATCTTGGTGCTGACGTGGCTGTCCCTTCGAAAAAACATGGCAGGTGATTGGAGGAAAGATGGGAGTGGAGTACGTGGATAGTTGGCTTTGATGGACTCCCTGGCCTTGCTACGTTGCGGTAGAGGTGTGGATGGGAACAAGCTCTTCCTCATGCTGATGTTGCCACGTGGCATCCTGGCAACCGGTGATGCAAACGAGAGGGACCGGGCGTTGAGTGGGGAGATTAGAGCTGGACCCATAAGAGATGGGCTCGTGGGTCCAGCTTTGGGTGCTGCTGTATCAGTCAGGGTGAGATACCAAGGCTTGAGAGAGTCAAAATGATGTGATACGGTAAAAGAGAATCTGGAGGAAGAACAGGAGCCAATCTTAGCCGTTGATTTGATTGACGAGGGGTCAAATCGAAGAGACGAAGCTCTTGGGTACGATGCGAAGTCACTAAACTCTAGCGATTCTTCAAATTCTAGTGATGATACCAGCATCGTAGCTGTTGATAACTCCACAAATGGACGAACACCCTACGAAATAACATAACATCAAACAAAAGCTTTATAATTATTAACAACCTTGTTTGAGTTTAACTTAATTAATAAATAATTTCAAAGCAATCCAATAATCGAGATGGTATATAAAGGAACCGCCAGGAAAAAAAAAGAACAAATGCACAAGATCTATATTTTTTTTATGTTCCAAAACGGAGCATTGTAGGTCCAACAGTATTAGACTCCTCTTTTAGATATATATATATATATATATATATACGCCAGTATTAGACTTTTCATTTTTAGTAATAATATTATATTTCTTAAAGGATTAAAAAAACGGTTGAAGTATCAAAGGGGGCGGAGTATTGAAATTACCTTCCAAAGATAAGAAAAGAGCGAAGGTGGGTCGATGACAAAAGCCTTGTAAAGTCGACCAGGGTAGTACTCGGCCACAATTTTCAGTGCTGCCAGCAATAAGTTCATAAAAGCCGATGCTGACCTGAAAAAGCCTGTCCCAGGAAAATCCCATTCTCAAAATTACCAGCCTGTAATTCATTGTTTTTCTTTTTATGTTTAAATAACATTAAATTAAAGCCTAAAAATAATTGCAGAGGATGATCACGATGTAAGAGCTTTTAAAAAGTTGAATCCTGGGTACTTCCGTTTCTGATGATCGTTTGAAAACCAAAAAACAAAAAACAGAAAATGTTAATTAAGTCCTAGTCTGAAGTCTCCACTGCCAGAAAATGACCAATTGTAGTAAAGAATATGCAATTCCCGATAATACCGTATAATTCCCTACAGAAAGATGAAGATTGAATGCGACACAAAAGAGTCACTCCGGACATTATCTGAGGTTGTCTCAGAACCTTGCCGGTGATTCAACATGGTAGCCTACCTTGGGTTTTTTTCTCTCATTTATTACACCTTAATCTGCTTTAGAGCGTGCAATGACGACACAGAATTCAAAATGACTAAAAAAAAATAACTCGATTTGCATAGTTTTGTGGAGTTTTCATTTGAATTTGGAAGGGTGTTGTAGTCATTTTGATCGTGAAACTTACTTGCATCGAAGAGTAGAACAAATTGTTCGACGTTTTTGGGCATGGTTCCTATAGCAACCTCCAATGTAAAAACCAGCAAACGAGTGAACCTTAAAAATATGACAAAAAACAAACAAATAAAATTTAGATCTTGTTTTCATTAGCGAACAAGAAAAAGAAGACAAGAATTTGTGTGTAGGTACTCACAGTTTCTGAGAGTGGAACTTTTGGTAGTCTTGTTTGACCCTGAAAATCTGTAACAAAGACCAACAGAGCAAATTAAATCTTCAATTCCTAGAAATGATTTTAGCTTAAATTCTCAAGAAAGTTAGCTTAGAGAGGGAAAAAGAGAAGAAAAATGGGAGTTGAAAATTACCATGACAGGTCTGGACTCTTCATCATGGCCAGCTACATAAGCAACTCCTTCAGCCAGTTCAGCTGAGAACTCATCTGCTATCAAATTTTCTTTACATATCCAAAAAAATAAAAATAATAATGTTACACAAAAGGAAAAAGACAAACGCTTTCGGTAAGTGGCTTTAATGATTAGAGATTATATACTTTTAAAGTTCAAATTTGCAATGTAAAAAGCAAGATTCTTTCATATATATGAAAAAAAAAAAGAAAGAGAAGAAGGTATAGAAACAAGAAAAGGAAATAAAAAAATGGTTCACCAGTGCCAATACTCTCTCTCCAAGAAAGACAAGATCGTAAGTGCTTAGCAGCCTTCTTCACGTTATCACCTTTTGCTCTTAAAAACCTCTCAATGCAAGCATTGTTGCAGAACTTCTCCTGTTTGATTTGAAAGGAAAACAACAAAATCACATAAGAATTTAAAAACCTCAGCTAGCTACCTAGGAATCTTGTGTCCCAAGTACGAGAAATGATTAGCTATATAATTTTTCTCTTTTTTTTTTTTTTTCTTATGAAACCATCGATGAATGGTTTGAAGCACTACATGCAAAATAAAAGCAGTAAAAACTTAAAGAAAGCCTCTCCCCTCATAATTGCTTTAGTGACAGAGAGATCTGAAAAAAAAAAAGAAAAAAAACCTGTTTCACTGTTAATGGAGACTGTTTCTTAACAAGTTGAAGAACAGCTTCAAGTTTTTGGTTCACTTTCTCATCTCTCAACTGATCTTTCTTCCCCATTTCGAGAAAACCAAAAACAGAAGTTTTAACTCAAGCGAACAAAAAAAAAAATGAAAACCAATATTCCAAACTTTTGCTTCACGCAAGCACAAATAAAACTAACAGTAAAGATTTGAATATAATAAAAAAGAGAGAAGAAAGGGAGGGAAGATATGTTCAAAACTAGAAACGTTGAATAGTGAGAGTATAGGATAGACAGTGCAAAGGGCTTCCTATATATAGCGAAGTGACGGCTGATAACGACGTTATATATAAAATATTTTTTATTAAAAAAAAAGTAGGGTAAGAACGTCAACAGTGGGCTTTATTAGTCAATGCAAAAAACGCCATTATTTTGTCGACAAGGCAATGGAATTTCTATTCCTAATGGGAAACGTCCTCCAACCCATAGCCCACCATGCCTTTATACTCTCATTATCGCTTTAATTTTCTTTCTGTTTTACTTTACTTTATAAAGAAAAGCAGACTTGGCATTTAATTTCAGTATGTACTGTTCATTTCAGGCACCTCCACAAGCCATTACTCTTTGTACAAAGTCTCATTTATGGGAATTGGACTCTAATGCCAAAGGCTGCCCACTGCAAACATTAACTATGCTGATAATGACCCCCTTTCATTTGATTTTAGATAAAAACCATGATTAATAAATATTTGAATCAAATTTACAAAAAAAAACTAAATCAATCACTATGATTTAAATTATTTTTCAATTTTTCCAATCCTAATATTAAGGGTTAAAAGGTAGTATAACCATGTAAATTGCATGAATTGGAAAGCAAGCCTTAATACTAGGCCAGTGTCTCGTCCTAACACCAACACTATAACTAAATACAATGAACATGAATATTAATTTGTTCAAGTATGTCTTAAATTTATGCTCTCAACATAACTCTCCTACAATTTATTTTTATTTTTCATTTTAATTAACATTGCTGGGTTGAAATTTGTGTCGCTTATTGGGGAAAAAAGTGATAAGGTAAAGCCTTCAACACAGTATAGTAGAATGAATTTTCAAGCAAAAAGATGGTGAAGGTGCCACTTAACCTAAGCTGATAGTTTCAAAAGATAAAAATGAAAAAAGGATTTAGGTAAAATTCTTCGATTCAAAGTATGTAATTCATATTTAATTTGTTTAAAAAGGAACGTCGGTCAAGGTGACTAAATATTTATATGCTTATGTGACTAAATATTTATGCATGAAAGTAATTGCATATATATATATATTCTGCCAAAATACGTTATAAAACTCTACCTATACTAAATCCATGATCCATCATATATCCACGATTTAAAAACTTAACTAAAACTGTTTAATTAAGCTACATAGAATATTAGGAATATATAGATAGATGGCGAGGGATTAGTCTCTAGACATATCTTCATAATAGTAAATGAAGATCTAGATAGATTCGTAGTTCTAAATCACAATTGCTTGTTGATGCAATTATTGGTTTTATGTTTATAATATCGCAAGCATTACATAACAGGTCATAATTGTGGTTGATATAAATCGAGTAATATTTTAAAAATTTTAATAATATTACGAACATTATATAACAAATAAAATGCAAAAATTATATACATAATAGGCAGGTCAATGTAAAAGACCAAAGACGTAGGCTATGAATTACGAGGAAGAGTCCAACTTGGGGAGGGGAGACCCGTGAACGGATATTTTGGGATATAATACAAGACACTTAGGTTTAGGAAAGTAACATAAAAACAATATTCTCGTGTACTTTGGTTGGAGTTCGCTTGAGCTCTGTTCTTTGATGATTTTGCCCTTTTTTTTTTCTTTTAATGACCCGAAAATTAAAGTACAAACACCAAACAGACGGAGTCTTAATTTGCAGTAACTGTATATGTTTCTGTTCCTCTCAAATTTTCACCTAAATGAGAAAATAAAATAAAAATTTGAGTTTTAGATGGCACACGTGACACATGCCTTCCAAATTCCCCACCCCCTTCTTCTACGTTGATCTCTGGCTTTCTATCTATTTTTCTTCCTCATCCCACAACAAAACCACACATGACCCAACCGAGCCACCCACCCCCATGCCTTTACCCAAACCTTCATGGTGTCTCCTTAAGCGATTTTTTTTTTTTTACAAAAGAGATTAAATTATAAAATAAAAAAAATACAAATATTAAATTTATAACAACAGACATATTAAATGTCACTAACTAAAAATAATTGCATTACTTGAACTAAATATATTACAAATGAAAATTTAATATTATACTGCTGTAAGTCAAAGAATACATCTACTTAACTTGTAGACAAAATCAAGGTCAAACAGAGTTATATTGTATAGTATATTATATTTATATATATATTTTCAAGTAGTACGTATTTACTAAACCATGCATGCATGCCATTATTAACTGCAGAAAATTTAATTATTAAAAGTGAAAAATTCTTCAAGTTCATTAATAATGGCATTGCTTAGTGTTTGAAGTGGCATAAAACATTGCATATTTGCACACAAACACTCAGTCCTAAGAAAGCAAAACATTGATATTTGTCGTCCTAGCTCACATATCAAAGAGAAAGACCCATAAAGAAATATAATAATAATAATAAAAACAAAGTGAAAATAGAAGTCCAAAGTCCGTTGTTGTTACGGCGGAGACTTTTCCACATTTTGAAAGGACCAAAATGTCCCAACATTCTCCACGTGTAAAGTATTTTTAATTAAAAAACTAATCACTTTTTATTTTGCTAATTAATAATTACTCCACTAATTTACTACTCTTGAGTAAAAAATAATCCCATTAATTGGTGCTTATAAATATTAATTAAAGATAATTTTATTATTATTTAAAAAATAATATTTAATATATTATTTTTTAAATTAAAAAATTAATTTATTTTATTATTTAAATATTATTTTAAAAAATACATTAAATATGATTAATATTTTTCATAAAAAATTACCAATGGTTTCTTTTTTAAAAATTTCTTAATAAAATAATGCAAAGAGGTTTACCGAAGTTTGAAAGCAAAAGTCAGAACTCGAAAAGGAGCTCTAACATGTGAGCAAATCCCAATCTGGTAACACAAATCCTAAGCATTAATGATATATTGGTCTTTCTTTATGTATCGGCACAATTATTTTCCTTTGACAATCAAGTTTCTGGCTTCTGCAATAATCTGAACAGGTGAATGAATGCCTGAAATTTACAGTTTTATGCCCTCAGAATTTGCTGATTTTTTGTTTTTTTTTTTTTGCAATAACATTGCTCCATATGCTTTAAGTTATCAAACGAAACTAATAGAATAATGTTACGTACAAATTAGAAATCAAAACTATTAACACCCATAATTATTAAGATCTATAGTTTATGTGTAAATAAACAGTTTGGAACAATGAATTTTTAAATAATTGTCATATCACTATAAAATAATAAAATTTTAAAGACAAGATAAAAAGATAATAAAAATATTTTTTCTATCTTAAATTTAAAAATATTGAAGACAAATGCGATCCTTAAAATTTTAAAAAATGATTATTAAAAATAATTTTTGTACTAAAAACTTTTAAAAATAATTTTTTTATATTTTAAAGATAATCATTAACCATCATTAATTTCTATAAAATTCTTAATATTTTATTGTCAGAAAGCATGCTTTTAAAAAGTATAATACGTCAATTTTTTTCAAAAATTAACCATGTTTGGAAGCATGTATTTAAGTGAGTGAATATGAATTTTATTTTCTATACAAATCGTAAGAATGAAATGCAAACTATGTATAAATTAATTAAGATTTAATATGATTATATATTTGAAAAGTTTAACAGCTTGAATTTCAAATTCATAAATATCTATAATTATTTAAAATTTTCCTTGTGTCCAACAAATACTTGAATTTAATAAATAATTATGAATGTTATATTTATATGTATTTTATTACACAGTCTACACTATCTTTAAAATAAAAATCCATTCTTTAAAATTTAATTTCCTAAAATACAATCTAAAAATCTTGGGATAATAAGAATTTCTCATAAACTTAACATAGATGGATTAAGTTTTATATATTAAGAGAATTAATTATGAATTCAAAGATTTTAGTCTTATATGTATGACTCGATAAGACATAAGTGACAGAAAAAAAATGTTATTAATGCTTAAAAATTAATTGAGATTAAAAAATGGAAAGTTTGATAATCTAACTTCTAAAAGCACTTGCCATATTAGCGCCTGGAGTATATTTAATATATTAAAAGGAAATCTTTGTATTAATTAATATAAAAATTGTATAAAAGCATATTCAATTTAACACCCTATCAATAGAATTTATTAAAAATTTAATTTTAATATCAACATTTTATCTTTGATAAGATCTCAAATTATAAAATATATTTCTCTTAACCCATTTATAAATATATATATATATATAAAAGCAAAATCGGGGGGAGATTTTATTGGGGTTTGGGGTAAAGGTTAACCATGGCCAAACCGAAGTTTAAGCTGGTTAATTGGGTTTCCCAATATATATATATATATATATATATATATATATATATATTGGTGTTTAGGGTAAAGGTTAACCATGTACGTAAGCTTTATCGTTCTTATTAAATAAGAATAAAAAAGATGGTATTTAGTGAAAGATTTGTTTCATTTGTCCCCATTCAAAAATGTAGTAGATTCTCCACCCACTATATATTTCTTTAATTTTTCCCCCTCTTTTTTTTCTTAATTAAAGTAAGGATTTGTTTGATATTTGCCAACTCTATATGTGTCAGATTGGTACAGTTGATGCTACAAAATGATGACTTAAGGGATATGGATTTTATTTTTATTTTATTTTATTTTATTATTCTATGGCTCACATACGATACGATCTATCCCATGTGACCTATGTGTCCTAAAGTTTTTCTTCCTTGGTTCACCTACTCTTAAAATATCCTCCCTTTTTCTTCCATAACATGATTTCGATTTTGATTTCAAATTTTGAAACACCCCCTTTCATACCTTATCTCTTCTTCCTCTTCCTATTCTTCTACAATGTGCTCTTCACACCCCACAAATTTCAATTATCCTCTTCTAATCATAATAACATATTTATCATGTCTTAATGATTGCTTTTTTTTTAAAAAAAATTCAAAATAATAATAATAATGCTTTTCTCTTTTTTGTTTTTCTCTGTATTACCAAACAAATTAATTAATTAAGGTTATACTAGGGTATTGGTTTAATTTTTTCTTTTCAACTTGCCAAATTGATTTGTGATAAGTGGCTGCTTGTCTTGTTTTGATGACGTTTGTTTTGGACAAAACTAGGTTTGGGGTTCCTTTGTCTGTTTTGAAAAACTAGCTTAGGCCGTAAGTTGCAAGTTTGCAGCAATAAAACACTTTCCTGTTTTTATTTCGATGCTGATGTTTTAGTAGGGAAATAATAAACTGATTAAGGTAATATTAAAGCAAAAAATTAAAAATGATAATTTTAGACATAATTGTATAAATATGATGTATATAAAGTTATTAAAATATGACTCTACATCACAAGAATGCATGATTTAAAATTTATATAACACGAAATGTATCTAAATTAATATAAATATAAAATAACCATGATATGAATAAATGAATTCCTAAATCTAAAAGAAACATGCAATTAATAAATTATTTTTGAAATTAAAAATAATATATTAAAAATTAAAATTATTAAAATAATAATTAAATAATTTTTAATCAGTATCTATGATTACCTATTAAATAAACACATTTTTAATAACATATTGCAATCTAGCTCACATATATGAATACGCGAAATCTTCAATTGAAGAACTCGAGAAATGGCAAACTATTTCATGATTTTCAGAAAAAAAAACACAGCACTTTCAAAAAAAATGTTTATGTTTTTAAACTTTGTACGAAGTTTGAAAATTTTTTTGATTTTAGTATATTTTATGTTAAAATTTAAATTTTGTAAAAAAAATTTATGTCACATGATTTTTTAACATCAAAAAATAAAATTATAAAAATTGATTTTAAAATATGAAAAAACAAAATAAATTTTCTGGTTGTAAAATAATTTTGAGACAGAAATATATATATATATATAAACACACACTAAGGGAGTAGTAGTTTTCTTAGTGATGATGACCATCTTTCTTTTTTAAATGTTCTCATGACGGGTAGAAGAATATACGCATTATAAGTTTGAAGTTAACATTGCCAAATGCCAACTGCCCATATTTGCAGTTTATCTCATTTGAAACCTTCTAATTTAATTCAAACGTTTTTAAACATTAAACGTTATTATTATTTTTTTAATGTTCATACCAAACTCTTTGGAAAATAATGGCTGCCAACACCTGCAGGGAAACATTTAGACAGCTAAAAAAAAGCTTGATAATTGCTCTTTCACCTTAAACCATTTTCATAATTCAAAACATTACTTAGCAACAAGCCAGAGATTCACTTTAGGAAACTTAAACAATATATCTACAGTTTTCATATATATATATATAAACTCTAATAAACTAGTGTTGTTTGGTGAAAGACCGGTGAAATATTTTGAATTTTCGTACTTATGTTGCCTACCTGCTCAATTGCACGAAGAAATTGAAAGTTCAGGCTAATTTGTGTTAAGAAGGGCAGCTATCTTAAAAGATAAAAATATAAGGACATTCTATGCATTACTTTAAAACAGATAATATCTCATAAAAAATATATTTATATTTTATATATATTTTATTTTCTAGCTGTATTCTTTAATTTGCATCCGACCTTTTAAATATATTTCAAATTCATCTGATTCATAAGTATGATTAAAATCTTATGAAATCTGTCAAATTAGAATCATTTGTTTGTTCATGTCGCCAGCAAAAAAGTGTGTTCCTGTATTTTCTTGAACTAGAATTTATGCCATATAAACATTCAAATTGTATTAATTAAGTATATTCCACTAAATTCTTAATAATAATTTATGAAATGAATGAATTTAAAATATTTTAAATGACTATGAATAAAAAAATAAAATTTTAAAATATTATGAAGCTTGTTGACATTTTATTCTTGGAGAATTGTTAAGGTGGGGGAAAAGGGTAAATTGTGAATTATGAGGTGTCAACGACAAAGTGGCAAATTTGATGATTTTACTTTTAGGAACCGTTGAGAAGTAAAGACAGGGGTTGGGCACCTACGGCACCAGCTTTCTTTTGTCATGATCCTCTTTGCCTTTGAAGGCTGCTGAAATGTTGACCACACTTCATCATTTCTCACATGTTGTAAGGGACGCATGACTCAGTGGCTGCACCCACTACCCCCACTCACGCACTCACCTCTTTGTGGGATCAAATTTATCTTTGGAATTTTACCTTTTCAATAGACAAAGCCTAAATGGAAGAAGCAGAACCTTACAAAAAGAAAGAACATTCAAAAGACAGAAACATTAATAGATTTGATTCATGCTATATTTATATTTTTATTTATTAGAATCATATTTAAAGATATTATATATTTATGTTTATTGATATGTTAATAATTTATATTATATAAATTTTAATATATTTAAATATTTATGTCGTATTCATGTTTTTGTGATTTGTTGTGTTTTAATTATTTTTCTTATGTTATATTTTTTGTAATTATATCTTATTTAAATCGATAGATCTACAACAAACATGTATAATCCAAGGGTATAGTAATTTATATTGACCAAATTTTTTAATTTTCAAGTTTTTTTTTTTTTCTGGATAATTGAGTGAGACCCTAATGAATTGAACTTTAGTTACTAAAAGTGAAAGTTCAAGCTATCAAAAGAGTCAACTATTGTTGGAATTGAATTTTCAAACTTATATAGACTATTTAAACTTAATTTGGTTTAAGAATTATTATTTTATCTACCACTAACACCTTTGTCTACGGATATTTTGCAAATAGCCCCAATATTGAATCTGAATTATTTTGCCTTCCTCACTGGTTGGGTGCCAAAATGAAATCGACAAATTGAATTTCTATAGCATCCATCATATGTTTATTAATTAATTGAATATTTAGCTTTTATTACATTTAAAATAACATATGCACATGAAAAATATATATATACTAATCATAAAATGATTGATTGAGTTTAATATTATAATTTACAGATAAAATAACACTAATTAAATTGATAAATTTATAAATATAATCAAATTCAAATTATAATTCAAATTATAATTAAGACTGTTTATTTATTTTATCTTCTAAGAGAATCACTGCACATATGACATCATCATTTGACTTTCTTTACTACTACACATGACATCATCATATGATTTCTTTGTGATTTATTTTAAAAGCATAACTTTTAAAAAATAGATATTTGTTTTTATTTCTTTCGTCCGAAGTGTGTAATATCTAATACAAACCTAAAGGTTTAATGGGCAAATTTCTTACTATACTACGAGTAGATATTAAAATTTGTTATCTTTATTTAATTAAGTTTTATGGTTAAATTTTAATTTTTATTAAATTTTATCACTCGGGTTTGATTTTGTATAGTTTTAAGATAAATTTTAATAAAAAATCTCTTTAGATATTTTATTTTAATACTTAGTTTTAAATAAATTAAATAATAAAGGATGATAAAAAAATTAAGTTTTATTTTTTTTATAAAATAAAAATTCTATGTTAATATTTTAATTTTTTTCTTTAAATCTTTCAAAATCAAATTAAGTGGCAAAATTAAATCAAATATTAAAGGTTAGTAGCAAATTTCAATCAAATAATAGCGGTAATTTTACCATACTCTCAAAAGTACGATAACAAATATTAATCAAAATAAAATATAATAATAAATTTTAATATCTAGTTGTAATATGATAGCAAATTTGCACAAACTTAAATAAAGATATTTTTAAATTGAATTTGATTTGATTGAGGCTTCTAAAGTTTTGTTTAAGATCCGATCAAACGTACGAAAAAAAAAACCATTTTAGACACATTTAATGTTAAAATATTATATCTTGAAGTTAAAGTTAAATAAATACGACTAAAATATTGTCATGCTATTCGAGTTTAGACTTAGAAATATTATACTCAAGGCCCAGCCAAAACCAACGACCAATAATTGTAAATTTAATTTAAATATCCGATGTCTACTTCTGTGGTTATACTAGGAATTTGGCTCCTTGACATCGATGTACTTTTCAATATTTTAAAGTAGATCTGCTCTTTTAAATGTATTTTAGGTAAAGATAGCAACATTTGATTAGCCTTATAAATTTTATATGGATCATTTCAATTGAGAAGATTTCTTTTTAAAAAATAAGGTGAGTGGATTGGGAC
Source organism: Adansonia rubrostipa (assembly GCA_038381775.1). Taxonomy (NCBI): domain Eukaryota; kingdom Viridiplantae; phylum Streptophyta; class Magnoliopsida; order Malvales; family Malvaceae; genus Adansonia; species Adansonia rubrostipa. The sequence goes on along the minus strand of JBBYHM010000016.1, from coordinate 10,531,847 downwards.
AATTTTAATAAATGTTTGCTTCATTTTCTCAACCTCGCTTTTTAAAATTACTATTTTATTTTTTCTTTATATTTTTGTTTTATATATATATTAGACATATATACACTAATATTTTTTATATAGTTTTAGTGTATATATATATGTATGTATAATATATAATAAAGTTAGGTTTGTATAAACATAATTTCGCTCGAACCCCTTTTGTAACGATCCAGAACAACAAGATAGACAACCACATCGCTATCTAGGTGAAGGTGGACCTCTTCCATTTGGACCTAGCCTTTTTGAGATCTATTTAGCCATATCAAGATTTTAGCTTGTGCGTGCGATCGAAAAATTACAGTTTTGAGATGTGTAGAGAACGAACCCTTGATAAAAAGATGAACAGAGAGGAAAATTGGATTTTAAATACTTTTTGTGGAATTTTGAAATTTATTTTTAGATATGTATCATGATCAAATTTCCCAAATTTTTCAATTTTTTGTAAAATTTTATAAATCAACCGTCGTATATTTTTATCGGTACCTTGTAGTATTTATATCAATATTCACTCCAAAAAATCTAAAATGTTCAAGAAATAGTCTATATTGACGTTTTATACTATGAGGTGTCAAGTTATCAAATTTATTGATTAAATTCAAATTTTCAACAATACTATGAGTTTTCTCCTTGCAAAAAACTTTTCGACAAAACTTGTTTTGAGCTCTAGGCTTTTGGTTTTATTCAATGAATATTTGAGAAGTGCATTGAACTCAGTTCGTTTTTTTTTCAAACTCGAGCCAATTTTGGAATTCTATTCGGATCATATTAGTATGAAGTTCTCATTCCCTTACAATACTTTTTGTAAAATTTTTCTGAGATTAGGATTTTTGACTTTCTATTCTTTCAAATTAAATATTTTGAAATTCATTATTTGTAGATTCAAATTCATTTTTGAAACTTTCATTTTATTTCAAATACAGATTTTTCTTCCATAGTGGTATGCTTGTAAACTTTTTATGAGTTTGAAAATTTTAATTATTTTTTTTCACACAAAAATTTTTAATTTATTTACAAAAATTCCTTTCAGAATTCAAAAATTGAGATTTTCTTTTTTATTATCTATTTATTTTCTTTATATCTTTATTCTTATTTTTAATTCTTGCATGAATATCCCATGTAGAATATTAATGCAAGGAATTTTCTTCTAACCGGAAACTAAATTTTGGATACATGAGATTTTAGAAAATTCTCATGGTTTTGAGCTTGACTTCTTTAAATTTTTGTTTAGATTTTCCATCCAAAATTTCCAAATTGGATTTTTACAAATTGATTTCATAAATTCAATTTTTTTATGAATTTTAAATTGAAATTCCTGCATGTTGATTTCTTTTTTTTTTTTTTTTTAAGATATCACATGTGAAATTTTAATTCATCTTTTCAACAAATGGATTTTCATCCAATTTTTATTTCTTACAATTTGGCTGCTCCACTCAATTTATTCCATTTAATTTTGAATTGGATCTTGTTACGTATCAAGCTCCATAATCTAATTTTTCCTTATGGTTCCTCAATTGGAATTTTACATTATTTAATTCTTAATTGAATTTTATTACGTATAAAATTTTAATTAAATTCTTATTCTTTGCAATTTAATCTTTTTCATTTGAATCCTTTCATTTGATTTTCAATTAAAGATTTCTTGCATATGAGTTTGTCAATTATTTTTCATATACATATACTTAAGGTCTTAATTAAATATTTTCATACATGAAATTTTAATTAGAATTTTTATACATGAAGTTTTCTATTTTCTAATTTTACTTACCGTTTGATTACTTGAGTTTGGAAAATCAATCCAAAGCTTAGTAAATCAAGTTCATTTAATTAATTTAATTTGAAAATTATACTTTTTGCATAAAATATTATTTTTTTAATTTTGTAAGCAATTAGATTTTTTTTAGAATTTTTACACCTTTTTTAAAATTTTAAACACTATTCGTTAATTTAATCACATAAGCTTGAGAAATTAATCCAAAGCATATGGAATTAAATTTAAAAAGTTAATTCGTCACATTGACTATACTTTTATAATATATTAACATTATTTATTTATTTATTTTAATTATTTTCAAATTAATTTTATTTATTTTAATCGCTTTTTTAGCCAAATTCCATGCCCAACCAATGCCCATGCATGTAATACTGAAACTGCAACTAGGCAAGTTGATAGGAAATATTTGAAATGTTTTTTAATTGTAAAATTTTAATTAACTTGGCCATGGGTTGGGAAGGGTTTCTCTTCTATGGCTGAACCACTCACCTTATAAATATAGGAGTTCATTTCATTTTATCCTTTTGGGTGGTTTGAAAAAAAAAGGCTTTTTATTTGGTTTTCAAAAAAAAAAAATATTTTGAAGCTTGAAACTTTTTTCAGGTTTTATTCTATAAAGTTAATTTCCTTTTAATTTTGCTTTCAATTTCTAACCATATTCTCATTTCATTCTTTCTCCATTTTTTATTTTTGAGAGTTTTATCCTTTTTGGTAGCTTAAGGAACCTAGCTATGTTAGATGAAAGCCATGACCCCTTTGGTGGTTTCCACATCACCATTCTAATATGGCTTCCATGAAGATGTACTTTCAAAGCTTTAATGCTGCAATTTATTCACGCAAGTTGGTTTAGGGTTTAGGGAATTTCTTTTGATTATGTTTGTAAATTTTCTCTTTTCCATGAAATCATGAAGTTTATGCTTTTATGTTTATGTATTGTTTCCATTTCATGCATTATGACGGTAATTTAAGTTTGATAGTGTCGAAGATGATCTCTTTTATGCCATGCATGTCGGAATATTGAAAAGAAAACTTTTTGGGTACTTTTTGGTGAAGGCTGAACCTTAAAGGAGCTTTTAGGCAATTTTCTCATGTAACTTTATGGCCATTTAAGGCCATTTTACCATTTGTGGAACTCTAGGGGGTTGAAAATATTTTTTTTCAAAATTTTAAGGCCTTGGAAGTGTATTTTCATGCGTTGGTTGATTGGATGGGGATGGTTTTGTAAGATTTTTTTTTAATTTGAGGATCATTTAGTAATTTTAGAAACTACAAGGACCAAATTGTAAAATTAAAAAAAAAAATTTTAAGGCCCTTTTATGCTTGTCTGAATGCTTCATGATTCTTTAGGAATATTTTTCATGCATTTTAATTTTATTAGGTGCATTTCATACATTTTTAGTCCTTTAAAGGTTTTTTTTTTTATAATTTTGGAAAGTCTAGAGAACCAATTGCAAAATTGAAAGAAATTATTCTAAAGCTAAAGGTGTTTGGCTGAATGGTGCTAGTGGCTTTAGGTCCTTCATATGTTTTTGATGAGTTTTGATATATGTTTTGCACTTTAGGTAATTTAGGGACTAGATTGAAAAATTAGGAAAGTTTAAGGTCTATATAGTAAATACCTAGCATTTTAAGGCTAGCTAGAGCATTTTGACATTAGATTCCTCATTTTAGGAATTTTGATTATTTTAGAAGCATTTCTAGCATTTTTAATCATTTTAGGATCAAAGTGAAATTTTCAAAAGTTTAAGGACATATTAACAATTTTTATGTTTTAGGTCACACTTGCCATCTAGGTTGCCCATTAAAGGCATGATAGTCTTTTCATGTTATTATAGAGTCATTTAGGATTACAGAATACTTTAGGAGCATTTAAGTAATATTACTTTAAAACCAATTCTTTTAAGGTCACTGGATACTTTCGTGTCAAAGGCACATAGTAGGGATATGTTAGTCATTTCATGTCATTATCGAATCTTTTAGGGTTATTGAAATACTTTCGTTTTAAAGATATACTTTAGAAGGCAATTTAGTAAGTTTATCTTAGAATTGAGTCCTTTAGGTTATCAAGATACTTTCACGTTAAAGGTATACTTTAAAGGGTATTTTAGTAATTTTATTTTAGAACCGAGTCCATTAAAGTTACCATGATATTTTTATATCAAATGTATACTTTAGGGGACATTTTGGTCTCTTCGACGAAATCCAAGTTTTCTAAGTCTAATTTCATACTTTCCATCAAAACTGGTCTTAGGGCAAGTTTTCATTATTTTTCTATAAAACTGATTTTTTTTTGAATTGAGGCAATATCCACAATTTAAAATAGTCCAAAGATGCTTTTCTAACATATTGAAGTCACCTCATCGATTATTTTAAATGAAGGTATATCCTTTTCAAAAATCAATAAAATCAAAATTTTTCAAATTTTATGAAATAAAACATTTCATGTTCCTCTGATCCTCTGGTAGAGTGTGAAAGATATTTTGATTTGAAAAGTATTTAAAAACTTGATTTTCTCAAGTGGAATAATAAATTTAGTTTAGGGAATTTATGATGTACGAGAATTATAATTAAATATCAGATACTGAAATCAAATAAAAATTGAGATTTAAATTAAAACATAATTAAAGGTACCAATTTTCGAGCTTCATGAAAGGATCGATCCTTAGTCGTGATTGTAACCAACTCTCGATCCCCTTCACATGACCTTTGGTATTGACGTGGACCTCAGAGTTTATTTTCGAGGGTTTCATGACCTTCAAATTATGAATTTCAATAAGTGACCCATTTCACTAGTTAAAATAGATTCGTGACGACTCCAAATCGAATGGTTGTTTCATAATTAGCATTTACAATTAAGTCGATAAGCAATTCACATCAATAACTCGATCCCAAACACGAACAAAAAAAATAGAAAAATGAGGGATTCACTAGTCTTTAAGTCTGGCAGGTCAGGGTTCAAATCCTGATCACATCTTGACAATGTTTATAGCTAAATTATATGTTTTTAACCATACTAAATTAAAAATAGTTAATAAAAAGTAGGGTGAAGAGGTATAAAGCGATTATTAATATAATTGACATTTATGACAGGAGAAGTTTTTAACATCTTTGTAGGAATGAAGTGGAGGTGGATAAGGAAATTCCCAACCTTACTTCACTCCATTGCCATCTTTAATTTTAAGGTTAGCCTACATATTTTGAATAGCAAATATATTAGGTGTTCTTCCAATTAAAATATGTGATTTTCAAATAGTGGATTATGGAACACCCTTTATGTAGGTGGATGAGAAAAATATGAATAAAAAATTTTATCCTTTAAACATATATATCTTTACTATCATTAAAGTTTCTTAATGAAATTCCACATTTGAAAATTTTTACTACTATTATAAAATCACAACAACAAATTATCCAAGCATCCATCTTTAAAAGTATAGGCTTCGCATAATATTTTGATTCTCTAATTATAGTGCAATAATTATAAATGATATTTATAATTAGATAAGTGTAGAATTACAGAGTTGATAATCTGTAAAGGTAGCAAAATGAACTCGAATCCAAAAAGTCATCTGAAAAAATTCGAGTCCAAACCTAAATTAAACCTAATTTGACCAAAAAGTCAATAGCCTAAACCCGAGAAAACCTAAACCTGAAATGGTTTGAACCTGAAATGGCCTAAACCGAAAATGACCCAAACCTGAAGGAACTCGAACCCAAAAGGACACGAACTTGAAAGAACCTAAACTCGAGCCTGACCCGAACCCAAATCGGGTTTTTTTTCCAATAATCTCAGTTATCTGAGACCGAAAATATGATTGTCACCCCTATAGAGATCGACCTCTATCGAGGAATTTTTATATTTTTGTAACTTATTCCATTACACATACATGATCGTATTGACACATGATAGGAAAAAATACTATTTAAAGACCGATCTAGGATGAAAATATGAATATTCACAAGAAAAATTTTGTTTTTAAATATTTTCTTACTAAATTTGGAAAATCATTCATGTAAATGATATCATGGTCAAATTTTTCATTTTCATGAATTTTTTGAGATATTTTTGTAAAGCTTGAAGAATTGATCGTCATATATTTTTACCGACACTTGTGCAATATTCACGCCAATATGCATTAAAAAAAAGATAAAAAATATTCAAGAAAAACATAAGTACTGGTGTTTTTACCACAAGATGTCAAATTGTTAATTTTGTTAATTAATTTTGAATTTTAACAGTGTCGCAAGATTATGCTCGTGAAATTATTTTAGTTTAATCTATTTTAAGTTTTAGAATTTCATTTATTTATTTGTTTTATTTTTGATAATTAATATTTTAGACAATATATTTTATTTAATCCATTTATATAATTTTCAATGTATTCTTTAAAATTTTCTCAGTTTTAAAATACGAGCCTTTCTTTACCTATAAACTTTTTGGTAGAATTTTTTTGGGTTTCAAACTTCAAAATTATTTAAATATTTTCATTTAACCATTTTTGAATTGATTTTTCAAAATTCATTTTATTTTATCAGTTTTGTATTTTTTGAATTTTTTTATTTTTAAGATACAGAGTTTTCTACTCTGTAAACTTTTTCGGGAGGACTTTTTGGAGTTTAAGATTCTTAAAATTCATTAAATAGTTTTATTAAATTTATATTAAATCAGTTTTAAAAAAATTAAATTTATCTTATGAGTTCTGCATTTTCTTTGAATTTTTTATTTTCGAGATGCGGAGTTTTCTACTTTGTAAATTTTTTCTGGAGGAATTTTTCAAGATTAAGATTTTTAAAATTCATTAAATATTTTAATTAGATTTATATTAAATTGGTTTTTAAAAATTTAATTTATTTTATGAGTTTTGTATTTCTTTTGCAAAATAACAAATTTCTTCTATAAAGGTTTTCTCATAAAATTTTACGAGTTTTGGATTTTAATTTTTTTTCTTACACGTAAGACTTCTCAAAAATTTTTCTTGTATAATTCAATACTTGAAATCTTTATAAAAGATTTTTTATTAATTTTATTTTGAGCAAAATCTCCTTAATAAGCCTAAAAACTTTAACTTTTGCAAACAAGCTCTATGACTTTACCAAGCTCATTTTCTTGATTTCCAACCAAGCCCATTTCATTCTCTAAAAGCCTACCAAGCCCATTTTAATCTCTAATTTTCTAACAAAGTCCATTAACTTTTCTTTTAATTTTTTTATATCAATTATTTTGACCCATTTGTTTTTATTTTTTATGGAATTTTGATTGGAATTTCCATATGATTAAATTCTTAATTGGATTTATTATGTGAAATTTTGTTGAATACATTAATTTTAATTTGTTATCATTTTTTTTCATGGAATTTCCAATTCGGCTTTTTAGGCATCTTGATTGCTTCTATTTTTCTTTACTTTTAAGATTATGTTTACTTGTAAATTTATAATGATTTTTTTTTTACATAATTAATTTTATAGTTTGCTATTTTAGTTACATGAAATTCAATTTGGTTGAAATTAAATTCTTTTCTAACAAATTTAGTTTCTTCCTTACTAAATCCATTAAGTATGCAAAGAATGATTCATGACAACTAGCATAATCATGACAACATGATGGTGGCTTGTAAGAAAATATGACAAGGTTATAGGCTTATGGCACACCAATAATGATTTTTAACCTAACAAGTTAAGCAAATAATAAGTAAACAAAATTAAAAAAAAAAAAGAAAGAAAAAGAATGGAAAAAGGACATGGAATTTCGGCCAAGGAGGATTTTTATCCTCCTTGGCTGAATCATCCTCCCCTGTAAATGGGGGAGGATGTTTTCTTCAAATTTTTAGTTTTGGAGACAAAAAAAAGTTGAAAAAAAAGAAGAAAAAGAAAATTCTTGAAAAAAAATTCAAAGCGTTGTTAAGATATAATCTCCACTTAAATCTTTAGAGTTTTTTTTTAACGCATTTTTCTTCTCTTTGGTGAGCCAAAAATATGCTTAAGTTCATGGATTTTTTATCCATGTTGAAAGACTAAGCATTTGGCCATGAATTAATTTTCTTGATTTTATTATTTTTTCTTGCTAGTAAATTATCTTTGTTCATGAATCATGATTATGTGGATATGACGTTGGCTTTGATGTTGTATTTGTCATATATATATATATATATTCATATGTATTTTACTATTTTAGGTTTTTTTTTTCTTGTTATTATGGTGAAATCACATGTTTATATATTTATTTTTGTAATTTTATCATATAATGGTGCTAAATTGTGTTAAATAAAATATGAATATGTCATTATTTAGCTAAAAAAATTGATTAGTAGATTATTTAGGTGTTGGCTGAAATTCATGCTTGTACATATGATGATTTTTTTGTGGTCATTTTGTAAATATAGAAAGTTTAGGGGCTAATTTGTAAAAAAATAAAAAATAAAAAATAAAAAATAAAAAATAAAAGAAATTTTTTAGACCTATATGCTTGGCCGAAGCATGCCTGCACCTTTAAGAGTGTATTTTATGCATTTATCAAGTTAAAATACAATTTTTTAGTTTTGGGTTTTTTAGTAATTTTAAGAGGTTTAGGGAGTTTTGTGTAAATATTAAAAAATTTATTCTAGGGGTAAAAGAGGTGACTGAATCTTAGTTGTAATTTTCTATGTGATTTTTTGTGATTATTTTGATTTATTTGATGCTTAATTTTATATTTTAATCATGAAGGAGCCAATTTGCAATTTTAGGAAAGTTTAGAGACCATCAGGGAAATCTAGCATTTTTAGGCCAAAATGGTTATCTCTAGCAAGAAATCATTCACTTTGAGTATTTTAAAATATTTTTAGCATCCCATTGGTCCTCTTGTGGGGTGTTAAGATTTATATATATATTAAAACTTTCGTATTCATTTGGTTCGCTTCTAGAATACGGAATGCAATTTTTAAAATTTTAGGGACTTAATGGCATTTTTGCATGTTAGGTTTTTTAAAATTTAAATTTCCCATTTAGGGTATTTTGGGGAAAAATATGTTTTTAGCATTTTTAACTAATTTAGTATAATATTTAATGTTGAGAAATTTAGGGATCCATTAGTAATTTTTGTATCTTAGGCCATTTTTTGTAATCTAAATTACTCATTTAGAGTGAAAATCATCATTACTTGTCTTTTTCATGTCCTTTAGGGTTGTTGGGATACTTCCACGTTGAAAGTACACCCCAAAGGCATTATGGTAATTTTTCTCAAGCTGAGTCTTAGGTAGTCATCGAGATGCTTTTATGCCAATGATGTGTATTTAGGATAGGTTCACCCTTCTGTGATCATTTTTGAGTCCTTTAGGGTTGCCAAGATGCTATCATGTCGAAGGTACACCCTAGGGGTATTTTTGTAATTTCTCTCAAGTCGAGTCCTAGGTAGTCATTGGGATACTTTTATGCCAAATATGTACATTTAGGATAGGTTTACCTTTTTATAATCCTTTTTATGTCCTTTAGGGTTGCCGAGATACTTTCACGTCGAAGGTACACCTTAAGGGTATTTTGGTAATTTTTCTTAAGTCGAGTCTTAGTTAGCCATCGGGATGCTTTTATGCCAAAAAAGTACATTTAGGATAGGTTCACCTTTTTATAATCTTTTTCGTGTCCTTTAGGGTTACCGGAATACTTTCACATCGAAGGTATACCTTAAGGGCATTTTGGTAATTTCTCTCGAGTCGAATCTTAGGTAGTCATCAAGATGCTTTTATGCCAAAGATGTATATTTAGGATAGGTTCACCTTTTTATAATCCTTTTCATGTCCTTTAGGGTTGCTGAGATACTTTCACGTCGAAGGTATAGTCAAAGGGTATTTTGGTAATTTTGTATTAGAACCAAGTCTTATGTGATTACTAGGATACTTTCATGTTAAAGGTACACATTAGGAATAGGTTCATCATTTTAGATTGTTATCGAGTTTTATGATGTGCTATAAATATTTTCAATAAAATATAAAATTTTCCTTTTAGAAAATTATGGTAATGTCTCCAAGTTAGAATAATACATAAAATTTCTCCCAAAATATGAGAGAGGTTCTACGAATTATTTTAATATTAAGATATCTTTTTCAAAATGAAAATCTTAATTTTTATAAATTTCAAAAAAAAAAAACCTTTTACATTCCTTTGGCCCTCCATCGAGGTGTGAAAGATATTTTGAATTTGAAAATATTTTATGTTATTCTGGTTTTCCGTAGGGATACAAAAGAAAATGATAAAAAGCTTCCGCATTCCATTGGTCCTCCAATGGAGTGCGTTAGAGATTTTGATTTTCAAAATTTTAAAAACTCAATATTTCTAACACGGAATAATAAACTTGTTTTATAAATTATTATTTCAGGAATTTAAATGCATATGTTGAAACCGAATAAAGATTAATATTTGAGTTAACAAGTAATTAACAAAGTACCGATTTTTGAGCATCACAAGAGGGTCAATCCTTACTTGTGATTGTAACCAACTCCCTACAATATGATCTCTGATATGATCGCGGGCCTTGAAGTTTGTATTTTAGGATTTTGTAACCCTCAAATTACAAACTCCATTTGGTGACCAATCTCACCTAGCCCAAATAGAATGACGGTAACTCCAAATAATAGTCATTCATAATGACTATTTAGGGTTAAGTGAGCGATTCATTTCGACCACCCCATCCCCAAAATAAGAAAATATCAATAATGATATGGCCTCTAGAAATAAGAAAATATAAAATAGTGATAAATTTAACAAATATAAAAGCAAAGGGTATTTAAGTCGAGCTTGGTCAAGATTCATATCCGAGCCACGTTGCAATAGAACCCGAAAAAATTTGGACCCAAAATGATTTGACCCGAACCCATCCAATTGCCATCTCTAATAATCTGTCCCTTAATTAGACAAATATACCCATATATGAATCAATTTAAAAGGCAAATAAAAAAGATAAAAAAATTTGCTAACACCTAGTTTAGTTTAGATTTTTTGGATAGCTCGAATTGAATTGTGTTTGATTGTTAAATTGACTTCTTCAAGATGATTTCATTTAAATAAAACATATTTAATATTTACTACAATGTTTTTGGTAATAAGAAGTTATTTGATGATGCTATGCATAGTAACTTTTTTAAAAAATAAAACGTGTAAATAGTTTTTATTTTTTATTTTTTCATTACAATTTATATTATGATTTGGATTTAATTATTTTTATAAATTTATCAATTAAATTAGTATCACTTTATTCATAATATCAAATTCAATGAGATAGATACATGGCCTTGTTTCACATTTCACCAACGTCCAAACAGTTGATTGATGGCCTATCTAATTAGTTTGTCCCATTGATTAAAAAAATCATACTAGACCGATCAGTTCAATCAAAAATCGATTGGTCTGACGATTCAAATGTATGTTAAAAATTAAATTTTTATTAAACCGTTCAGAACTGCTAAAGTTGATATAATCATATTTCTATTTTATTTATTTTTCATTAAAATTTTTAGAATTTCTTTATATATTATTATTTAATTTATATTTTTAATATTTAGAATTTTTTCTCATTTTAAAACTGTTTTCTAATTTTTTTAAAATTTTGAATTATATTTATATTTTTTAATTGTTTAATATTAAGAAGTGATTGAACCGATAGTTGAATCCGTTAAATCAGGAACTGGTGATTCAACCGGTTCGATCATTGGTTCAGTTTTTTTTTTATTCCTCTTTTTTTCATTTTGGATGGTGTTTACAATAGCCCAATTACGCAATTAATCCTATGTAAAATTTAAGATTAAGTCTCTCCATTATAATTCATATGAATAGAATCTTCTTAGTATAATAATTTATTAATGTCAATCCAATTGATAATTGTGTTATACATGCATCGATAAATATTTTGACGTGGACATTGAACATATCGATGTGTCAATGACTCTACTTACATAGCATTTCCAAAGAATTTTCGTATAAAGTGACGATGATCAAGTAAAAAAAAAAATCAGTATTTACTTCAAGAATAAAAAATTAAACCCTAGTACCTTAGAATCAAAGTCGTAGGGATTTTACTTCTAGATTAACTTAGGAATTCTTTTAAATTTAATGGAAGGACAATTTGTTTTTAAAAAATCGAGAGTGATAATTTGAAGAAAGGGGCCGAAATCCAAAAATAATATGAAAAGGAGGAAAATCTTATGGAAACGAAAATTTGTCAAACATCTCAATTTAATAACAAGAGAACACAACTTCGAGCTTGAATAACAAAACCCAAAAGGTTAAAAATAAATACTTCATCTTAAATTAAAACTCAACATCAAACTTCTCGAAGTATTTATCACCAAAAGGAATAGAACCCTCTCATTGCTTTTTTGGGGGGGGGGGGGGGGGGGGGGGGGGGGGGGGGGGGGGGGGGGGGGGGGGGGGGGGGGGGGGGGGGGGGGG
>JBBYHM010000016.1:10411671-10426383 GCA_038381775.1 Adansonia rubrostipa | reverse complement strand
TGAATGGGTATTCAATGAATTAAAAAGGTTGCATCACTATAGCACGATATATCAATTTGTAATTGAATAGCTAATACATTGAATCAAATATGATGGAAATGTTGCTTATCCATGCAATGATATCAACCTTGATTTTTTCTACGAGTTGTTCTTCAAATGTGCTTCTCACATGCTATATAATCATCATATCAACATAAATGAGTTCGTCCCTTCTGTATGCAGAAAATGTACGTTATGGCAATTTCTTTTATATACATATATATATATATATATATATATATATATTTGAATGAAGCTGGTCAACCTTCAGAGCCATAAAGCATGATCCTTAAAAGCAAAACGTTTTCAGTGAAGTAAGCGCATAGGCGCTGCGAAATAATGGGGTATAGGGTGGGTTTTCACCGTTTGGGTGGATTTTTGGGTCAAAGGTTGAAATCGAGTTGAAGATGTAAAATTCACGTGACATTTACACTCGACGTTTGAAAATCTCAATTCACCATATAAACGGTATGGTTAAAGACTGTTTAACATTTTTTTTTATTCTTTGCTTTTATGTGTATAAGGATGAAATTGCTAAAAAGGATTAATTTATACTTACCACAGTATTACCGTTAACTTTTATTATGTGCTGTCTTAATTGCATAGCTAAGCGTTTTAGTATTTTTTTAGCACTAGGTATATTTTTTAATTGCCCATGTGTTATGTGGTATTTAAATAATTTTTTAGGAAAAAAACAATAATGTCTTTTTGTTTAAAAAACATTAGTTTCTTTTAGTTTAGAAAAATGACAAGATTTACATTAGTTATTGAGTCTATATTTGATGTATTGATGATGTACAAATTTGTACATTGTCAGTAAATTAGATGATGCCGTCTCATAAAATATTTTTAAAAATAAATATAGATAACTTTATTCTTAATGAAATGATATCATCAATTCAGTAACAATATATGCATCAAATAATAATTCTTAGTTAATTTTATTAGTGGTTAATTCTAAAACTAATAAACATGATTTATGAAAAAAATATATTAAAAGAGATATAAATAGAACAAAATTTTATAATGCATCTTTTCCTTCTTTTATTTTCATTTTCCTCTCCGTTCTCAAGTATCCATACAAAAGGAAGGATGAATGCTTTATTTTCATTCAAAAACTCTCATTTTCTTTGAATCCAAACATAGTACTAAAGTGATCTACGATAAGAAAGACTAAGGTGTGCCTTATTTTGGAGTGTTACACGTAACACATAATATGATATAATATAATATTCACCAGTATGACCAGCATCTGCGAGGCTGGAAAAGCAGGATGGAAGATTAAAGCAAATAAGATTCACCCGGCCTGAAGAGCCAATGACAAGAACAACAAAATTTGTTGAACCAATACCTTGGTATTCTTCCTGCCATTTGATGTCCCATTTCCCGTATCAATGATATGCAATTCCGGAACTGAATTTTCCATTGAAAGAGGCTTTTTTTGCTCTTCGGTGTGGTTCCTGTCCTCCTTGGTCAAGTTGAAGGGAACCTGAATCTGATCCTGAGCTGGAGGAACAACAACATCCATAGAAGGCACAGAAGGTTGAGTCAGATTCATTTCCGGCCTATCTGATGGAAGCACGACCGGCATTGGAGCTCGAACTTCACATTAAAAAAAAAAAAAGAACAGAGATATGTTATACTTTAGAGTTAAGAAGGAAATTGCTGCCTGCAACGTGATGTTGTAATTATTATTTTGTAGTTTTAACAATATACATTGCTAATATTTACCGCAATTGACAGTGATAGCATTAGTTAAGTTTCAACCGCAATAAACATGATGTCATGTCAACGTGTACGCCGAGCGAAATTTAATGTCAAAGTGAGATAATATCTTAAAAAACAAAGTATTTCTATCTAACATTACCTCGACAAAGGGTCAAAGGCGGCACTGATATGTAACAATTTGACAATGACAACGGCAATGACAATGGGGTGCTCAAGACAGGAATAGACGATGAGTACAACACTGAGCAGAGGCAATTATATCCGGTTTGGACGGCTTGATTAAGGGCTTTGCAGCATTCAATATCAATGGACGAGTTAACACCTAGATTGAAACACCGCCCAAAGTTTATATCCTGAATAGAGCAGCCTTGTATTTGGCTGTTCGCCACTGGGGCAAGCTCGCAAAGCACAATTGCTAATAGCGAAGTAAAACCAAATGAAACTTGCGGCCCCCTTAAACCCATATGTGCCTTTAATGACTTCAGCAGTGTCTACCAATTACTTCTTTTCCTCTTTTCGTAATTTTTCTAGGCAAAGAAAATGCAGACTGTTCTGTTTTCAACAGAATTCTCTGAAATAGTTACTAACTGAAAAAAGAAAGGAAAAAAAAAAACAATTTTTAAGAAGTTTGTATAAACAACGTGTAAATTTTGATGGGTGAATTTATAAATTAAGATTAGTTATGGACATTTTGAGAAGTAGGTAGGTCATAGGTGAATCAAACGATATTTCTCCTAACGAACTTTGAGGGTTTAATTTGATGACCAGAGCGACGCATGAGGAGGATATGAACATACCAAGAGAGAAATCCAGTCTTACCCCCTTCACGTATTCATTGTTAATCATCACCTATGCTACCGACTTTTCATTTTTTTTAATGTTTGTGTGCATCAATACATATCTAAACATGAACGTAGAATATAATTCTTTTAATCTATAGAAAAAACCTTAAAAAAATTGAGTGTAACTATATTGAACATTTATTCATAACCAAAACTTATCCCAATGTCCGAATAATATAGATCATAACCAAGCATATGTATGTATCAATGTATATAGACATCAAATTAATCACTGGGATGAAAAAAAATGCCATTACCTAAATATTCTAATTTTATTACTCAATAAATAAAAAATACACAAAAATATCAGTTCATTTAGAAACAATCACCCAATATAAGCTCTGACTACAATGGTTTCAGAAGACTAAAAGAATATACCCCTCAAATAATCGATAAATAAATACATAGAAATTGAGAAATTGCCGCCTAATAATGTTACTTGAAAATAACAAATCCTAATGTCAACATCACAAGGAATGGCGAAAAACTGTAAGAAGGGTTGGCAGCCGAAGGGGTAAGAGGAGGGCGGCTCCCCGTGTTGGCCGTTGGGGCTTCAGAACCCACTGTTGAAGATGGTGTGGTTAGAGCCGGTGTGGTGTCGGATTCGGGTGCCTCAGATGGTGTTGGTTCTGGCAAAACGGAACCTGTTCAGAAATACACAGTTAATTAAATCAAAAATCAGAAGTCAAAATTGCAATACCCTTAGTGCTAACTGCTAAACTGCTCGCTTTAGAAATGTAATAGCCTTGACAATTTAGCTGAAAGAGCAGTTTTATTCCGACTTTTTTTTGGTAAAATACGTGACACATTTTTCGAATATTGGTACAGATACGTAACTTTCAAAATATATGAAAAAAATTTAAAAAAATTGAATATTCTTATATGATATATATACTCATACGTCTGACACGAAAACGAGTAACATAGGTTTTATTTACCTTTTGGGCTTAAAGTTGGTGAAGCTCCTGGAGAAAGGGTGGGTGCAAGTGAGATTGGACCTGCCAAGGAATAACTGAACTGATTAGCCCATTCAGTTCATAAAAAACCATGCACATGTGTAGTTTTGGCCTATTTGAAGTAAAATTCGGAGTCAAATTAAACAAGTTGCAATGGAATCCTATAATCATTTTCAAAATATGTTAATCCAACCAAACCTGGAGCAGGAACAGGTACACCAGCAGCGGCTGCAAAACAAGAAAATTGCTCATTTTAGCCTTTCCATTAGAAAAAATGGACAGCACATGCAGAAATGTAATATTTGATAAGGTATAATTGAATGTATTTGACCTTTGCATTGGACGGGGACACCAGGCATGTTACAAGCTCGGGGAAGAGAGATGGCTAGAGTTCGGTTGATTGGTAATTGGAAGGGGACACTTCCGGTCACAATGAGGCACAAACAGTCCATCCCGCCATTTGTGAGGGTTTTAAGAGCGTTGCAGCAATCTGCAGTTGGTGAAGTGCCATTGGCAGTGCTATTGGTAAGTAAATTCATACAAGGTGTGAAGGTGCTAAGCATCGATGGATTGCATGGAGTATTGATCTGCCCATAAACAGGCAGCATCAATGCTGGCAAAGCAATGACCAGAGCCAGAACAAGGCAAGAAGATGGCTTGCAGAACATTTTTTTTTTTTTTTTTTTTTGTGTTTGGGGCAGACCTTGGAGTAGTTGATTAAGGGAATTAATGTTGGTGAAGAGGAAAAATGAGAAAAGAACAGGTGATTGAATATTGGAGTTTGGCGTTTGAATCGGAATTAGAATTTGATGATTGGAAGGCAAAAGGATGAGTGAATTTATAGATGGAGAGGTTTAGGTAAAGAGATGTGGAGGGAAATAGACAGGTGGATCTGAAAGTTGGTTTTGAAGCTCAACTACCTTAACTAATATTGAGTTAAGCAAAAGGAGATTGATTTAGCCACGTAGTTGGTCTAATGAAACGTATATTGACTTGAACCTTGAACCGGCCCCAAGATAAAGTGTCAGCCTTATCAATTCTAGGCTTAATGAAGTCAAACTTAATAAGGATATTTGGACTGGCCGTGAGATTAATTTTAATGAAGCTGCAAACAATACTGGTGGAAGAGTAATTATTATACCAATGAGATTGGTATTTATATCAGTGTAACTAAAATAAACAATAAGTTATGTGTTTGAAGGTAAAAGTAATGGTAGTTATAAAATGAATTATAGTAAGAAAATAAAATAAAAAATTATTAAGAATATTAGATTAAAATTTATATATGATAAAATATATAAATTGAGAAGTTAATAAATAGTTAAATTAATAAAATTAAAATAAATATATATTTACTCACTTTAAAATAAAAATAATTATTAGTATACAAATATAATATATTTAAAATAAATTATGTAAATGATTTGTTAAATAATTTTATATAAAGTTATTTAAATAACTTTAACTAAAAATAAATAAATAATAAACGAAGTTATAAGTGGCATGGCTATTTTTGTTGCTTTACAATAGTCTTAAGGCTGAAAAAAACATCGTATATTTTAGAAGCAAAATCCTCCGGTGGAAGTTTCAAATTCAACCAAACCGTTTAAGGTAATGTCTATATTTTAAGATTACCGTGGTGATTTAATTGATTTGATTTCTAGTAAACTTAGATTACTATGTTTGATAAAATATTATAAATCATTGACCATTGTTTGGTATTATATAAAAAAAGATAACTGAATATATATATATATATATATATATATAAAATACAAAAAAAGTATCATGTATAAGATGATTAAAAAAAAATAAAAAATTTGGTTAAAAAAAAATTTATAGATAAACATATTTTGGTGAATATAACATCAAAGGTAAATTCTTTTTAAACTAATTTTGAATATTACTCTCTTTCACTAATAAATTTTTTTATTTTTTTATATCAATAATATGATTTAATTGTTTTTTGTGAACTAAAGATCACCTTCATGTAGGATTTCAAAGTTACTACCAAATATAATAACATGGTGATTAAATCACCTTTGGTTTTAGAGAGATTATTATCTCATACTAAACACCTTTTAGGATATAATGAGAAATAAACTCTAGTGCTAGATGAAAGCTCCCATCACACTGACAGGTTCTTTCTCAAACAATTCATTTCTTTCCTAACCAACCCTAAAAGTTCATTTGAACTGCCAATGCAAAGGTTTACCTCACACCATCCATCCATACGTTTTATAACTGGATTAGCCGATAGGAACCATCGTAATGAATATCTCATTGCAAGTTTTCCACTGAATTTATTAAGATGTGACGGACAATCCTAGTTAGTTAATTCGACCTAACCCACTGTTCTTGAAGCAGTTGCTTTTCCCTCGTTACTTTTACCTACTGTCATTTCATGTTTCAAATGAAGCAAATTATAGTTAATATAGTTGTTTATGTTAGAAATTCTTGTTCATTCTTGAACTCTTTTTTAATGGTTCGAACGTCTAATTAAACTAGAATACGTTCCCACACGTGAATACTGTAACAGGTTAATATAATTTATTTTAATATATATAATTCATAATTAAATTTTTTGATAAATTTATATATTAAATGATTTTTATTTTGATATATTTGTGGCCTATTCACAGAGTACTAGACTCTTAATTCTAGTGGTCAAAGACTAAACTCTGACAAACCTCAACTACAAAAAAAATGATATTAAAATTATTATAAAAATCATCAAAATTATATAAAATTAGCTTTAAAATCGTACCATGCACAAGGTTATAATTTAATGAAAACATTTAGTTTATAAGGTATAAAAAAGAATTAGAATTATATTATTTACTAATATTTTATAGTTTCTTTTTTCTAAATGCAAAGTAATAACCAACTTGATAATATTTTGAAAATTTTTGCTTCTTTAAACTATTTAAAACTGGTGGAAATATATATAATTCTAATATAAATATAAAATTTGACTTTGTAATAATATAAAATTTGAACTTTTATTAGTTAAAGCAAGTTGAATTCATAAGGAAGTAAATTGGATATTTAAAAATTAAATATAATTAATTTCAACAAAATGATATTTTTAAATAAATAAAAATTAATTTAGTCACAAAATTATATTTAAATTAAGTAAAATGTTAGTAATATAAGAATAAAAAAATGAAATGATGTTACATGAAGAGAAATAAATTTTTTATAATTCAATTAGATCTCTATTACGCTTAAGTATATTTCTATTGGAACAAACTATCATACCATTTTATTTTTATCTTTTTTTTTTTTCCTTGAAACTTTAATTATAACAAAAGGAAGTAATTACTTATCATAATCGGAAGGTTTTTTTTTTCTTGAATTAGCCTTATAAATTATCTTGATTTTAAAGTTTTAGCAATGCTATATATCATCCCATATGCCTCTTGTATCATCTATTTAACTTCCATAGTCTTTTTTAGCACATTTCTTAATCGTTACAGTGATAGTACTTAATACATTACTTAATTCCAGAAAGTCATAAGTTTTCAAACAAATAGATTTATTATCCAAAGGTAAGGCGAACTTGCTATCTACAACAACGTAATTTCCTAAACTACGTTAGAATAAATTCAAAATTGTTAAAATCGACCATTAACTAACATTATTCTTATAATATAATATAATATAATATAATATGATTGAATCGTATATGACTAATTAATAAATTATTATATATGGGTATTGTTAATGATTCTAATAGTAACCTGTAGAATTCATAGCTTTCTTTATTATAGATTGTTTATCACCTTTAACGTGGAGCATATCATTTTCTATTTTAATTTCTTCCACTTACTCTTTCCACATAACCCATACAAATCGTCTAGTGATTCATCAATCTTAGAAAAAAACAAACAAATAAAATTTACAACAGTGATTAAACAAATAAGTAAATAAATAAATCTTTTCATGCTTGAACAATTAAATAAAATGAACTCAATCTAGATTAAAAAAAAAGGAAAATATGTAGAAATAAATGAAAGAATTACCTTCAAATATGGGTTTTAGGGTTTGTAAAAACTCTTATTTATACACTACAAGAGAAAGGCTTTTTTTCCAATGAAAAATTCTTTGGAGAAAGTCCCTAATCTGTTATAAAAAACTTTTTGCGATGGAAATTTCTTCATAAAAAACCCATCACAGAAAATGAAGTCATTGCTAGTAATTTCGTCGGCAATATACTTTCTGTTGGAAATAATATTTTTCGATGGAACATTTGTCGAAAAAGTTTTAATATTTTTCGATGGAAATTTTGTTGGAAATATAAAAAATCAGTAAAAAATAATTTTGGCTCATGCTTGGCGCACAAGAACAGTGATGTGCCAAAAGCATTTTCGACTAATTTTTTATATTTCCAATGGAATTTCCATTAGAAAATATCAAAACTTATTTTCAATGAAAATTTCGTCGAAAAAAACTGGAATTCCATCGAAAATAAATGAATATTTTGGACGGATAAATTCCACTGGAAATAAACCTTTCTCTAATAGTGATAATAGTCAAGAACATTTGTAAAAGGTAGGTCAATTAGAAACATGTAAGGTAATAAAATTATAATTTATTATAAGAAATATTTAAAATTTAAATTAAATCAAATCCAAAATAATTAAATGTATGATTCATTAGAATTATTTTAAAATTTCAATAAAATCAAATCAAATTAAATCTAAAATAATTAAATGCATGATTCATGCCAATTATTTAAGTTAGTCCATATGTCAAATATTTAAGCTAATCGCGTATGCAGATTGCCATTTTTGTCAAAGATTTTGGCTTTTATATATTTACTAGTTTTAAACCGTGCTATCCACGAGATATTCAATTCAATAAAAACATTCACCTATATATATATTATAGGAATAATTTTAATCATATTTTATCATTTGATGACATCTATAATGCAATATTGTTTGCAAAATGTGTACCTTTTTTAGAATAGGAAATGTTGAATGGCAAATACATTTTTAATGTATATTTTAAAAGCTTTACTTCTTTAAAATGTTTGACATACTTAAGATCGAAAAATTTTTTATAAACAGATAAGTGCAAAGTTAGAATAAAAATTTCAAATATGGTCCAACAAAGTAACAATCAACGTAATAAAATTATGCAAATATATGAGAAAATTTTAATTGTCATTAAATAAGAAATTAAAATCCTGTTAAAACATGTATTAAACTCAATAAAAAGATTAAGAATGAAAAATTGATAGTGCTAAAAGATTAAGTTGTTGATAAGGCTTATAAACAAATGTCTTCATGTGCTAGAAATAGGCTATTTGAAAGAAAAAAAAATAGTTTTTAAAGTTAAAAGATAAGGCACGTAGCAAAAAGGCTCTCATGCTACTAACATGCTTTAGTTCCAATTTATTTAAATAATTAATTGCATTAGCATTTGTTTAGGGAAAAAAAAGAGAATTTTTTAACAATTTAATTATCAATTGTATTTATAGATACTTTATTTAAAAGATCTGCAAAAAGTAAGCATAACAAATGAGCACTCAGATTAGTGAACCAACAACAGTCACACATGAAGAAATAGAAAAATTAGAATAGAGATGATAGAATAACAAAACAAAAGAGAAAAAAGAAAAGAAAAGAAAGAACACATATAATTGTAGTCTCTAACAATTACCAAAAGCCTATGAAACAACAATTTTTTTTTTTATAGCAAGGTACCATATTTATAACTTTGAGGTTTAAAGTAAATGCAAAATGTAAGAAAGAAAAGTTGGCTAGTAAAATTAGAAATTAAATTAAATTTAGTGATTCAAGGTGATTGAATTATAATTAATTTATACAAGGCAAATGAATAAATTTAGAATTAGAAATGAATATTCATAACATTTTATAATTTTGACTTTGAACTTAATTAATATAGAAGTAAATTAAACCTAAAAGTAATTAAAGATAACTAAAAATAAAGATTACATATATGATATCTGAATTTAGAATAATTGAAAAAAATTAAATTTAAAGTCATATGTAGAATTTAGAGGATAATATTGAGGCTTAAAATTAAGAGTGTTGAAAGATAATTAAGATTATAATTAATACTGTTCTAATTAACTGTCTCAATATAAGATAGTCAACATGTAAATTCATTATTATGCATTAAAAAGAATATAAATGTAGAAAATATAAGATAGTCAACATGTAAAAAAGTTAATCCATGTAAATAAGATAATTTCTTTTACTGCAAAAAACCTTTTACTTTGACATGTTAATATAAGATTAAAATCATTTTAAAAATATTTAAAATTTTGTTTAAATAAATTGATTGATTTGAAAAATAAAAATCATATCGATTTGACTTTTAATCCAATTTTTTTAAACCTTAGCAATAAAGATGAAAGAAATTTCTTTTATATTAGATGTATAGGCAAAATTAGTTTGCACGCTTAAATTTGAAAGAGCATAAAAATAGCAAATTTTATTAGCTTTAAAAGATTAATTAAAAATATATTACTTGGCCAAATCCGTTTTAATTAAAATATCATATATTTACTCTGATACTTTTTAAAATTCAAATTTTATAATTAACTAATCATATATTTTGCATTAATGTGTTTTATTAATAGATCCAATATTTTAATTAAAATATGAGGAGAAATTTAATGTCTTATTTTTAGCGGAATAATAATGTTGTAATTTGGAAGTTTTTGCTAGCCAATTTATTTATAAAAATTTAATTTAATTTGTTTTATTTTAAAATAATAAAATGAATTGACCAATGCAATCGATTGAGCCGAATAAAATAGAAACCAAAGATCACTGACGTCTGATCTGATTTTTTTTATCTTGGCAATAAAATGAAAGAATTTTTCTTTGGCAGATGCATTGGCAAAATTAGTTTGCACACTTAAATTTGAAAGAGCCTATAAATAACGATTTAAATTAGCTTTAATAGATTAATTAAAGAGTATATTACTTAGTCAAATCTACTTTCAATTAAATTATATTTAATCTTATTTTTTAAAATTCAAAATTTATAATTAACTACTCATATATTTCGCATTAATGTCATTTATTAATAAATTCAAGATAGTAATTAAAATATGAGCTGAAATTCAACGTCTTATTCTCATTCTTGGTGGAATGATAATGCTGGGATTTGGAAGTTTTGCTTACCAATTTATGCATAAAAATTAATTTATCTTGTATTAATTTAAAATAATAAATAAATTTATATTATTAAAATACATTATATCAATATAGAAAATTCATATGTCAAAAACTTGACAATTTATATTAATTATTTTTCCTTTTGTAAAAATTTTTAACTTTTATAAATTTGATCTAACATACCAAAATTAATTATTTTAAAGTTTTTTGTTATATAATATATAAATATATTAAATATGTCAATCATTTTAAAATTAATATATAATGTATAAATGTAGCTTAAAAAGGTGAAGCCAATAAATAACTTAGTTAAAAAAATTGGGAAGTGAATATTGTACTTTTTTAAATAAATGTAATTAAAGAGTTGAATATTTATACTCGGAAAAAGATAACAAAAAAATGAGTATATATATTAATGACGGAAATTAAAGTTTTATTAAATTTAATATGATTTTTAATGAAAGGTATTTACGGTAGATAATAATAATAATTTTTAATTAAAAATGCATTAAATAAAATAAATTACATTTATTAAACAACACATGGTAATTTTTTAAAACCGTCCACTTGTCAACATTCTAGGCTGTACATGGATTGTTTCTATTTTTTACCAGAGGCTTTAGCTTTTATATATTTATATAATATATAAGATTACCAAAACTATAATAAATGTTATTAAAATTAAAAAAATAATTATCAGTGTCTAATGCATTACTTACAAAAGAGTAGTTACTTTTTCTTGAATTCAATGTTCAACGAAAAGAGTAATTAATGCATTACTTTTTCTTGTATTAAATAAAAACAATATATTAAATAAAAAATTTATTTAAAATAATAATTAAATAATCCTTAAAGAGCACCTATATGCAGTCATTAACCGAGCCCTTAAATTATTAGATAACTATAACAAATGTTAACAAGTGTGTGGTTAAGGGAGAGAAACTTAAGAAAGAAAAGAATGATTTAACCGTTTTGACTTTTAATGCTAAACCCCATTCAGGCAAAGGAATTGGAAATATATATTAAAAAAAATCCACCAATGGCTCAACAAAATTCGAGAAATGGTCAATACCACAATGTAGGACGTCCTAAGCTGCCTCTAAAAAATGTGTCTGATGTTTCTAGTGTAAGTGCAAGAGGCATAAAAAGAGTGACTATGGTAAGTTCAAGGCGTAGTTAGATATAAACAGAAATCTAGAGGCAATTCGTTAGTTTTTGTTTGTTTTGAGTCTATCCTAGTTAATGTCCTTATCGTTTCTTGGTGACTTGGTGGTGTTTCTACAACCCATTTTGCTATCTCTTTATAGGGTTCAAAACCTGAGGAAGCCAAGAATGAGAGAAGCAAACTGAGGACAGGAAATAATTTTGAAGTCAGATGTTTGCTTAGTTTTAGCCAAGAATGAAAGATACATTTTTTTTATATATATTTTTAGAAGGAAATTGATTTATATTTCTTATTTGGATAAATTTGGATTTCCCTTTGTTTTCGGTGATAGAAAAATAAATTTGATATTGAACTTCAAAACTGTTAGTTATAGTTTTTTCAATAGATATTTTATGAAATTATCTTTAACTTTTATCAATTTTTCTTCATATGCAATAAAAAAATTCATATTCAAACATGTGTCATACAAAAATGTTGAACATATATATATTTTTAAAAATTCTAGCATATCGCTTATAAGACTTCGTTTCTATTAATTAGATCCAAAGGTCACTTTCAACTATTAAAATTTTGTTTCCAACAATGCATTTGGGCCAGCAAGCACCTCGAGTAAATTTTAGCTTTGGTATAGCCCTTCACAGTAAATAGTCGTATAACATCCCCATATGACAGATGTTACTACTTCATTATAGAGCTTATCACAGATTGTATCTTTTAGTTTACCAATAAGCCTTAATTCCAAAATTACTTGACCAATCATCTAATTTCTCATTTCCTATACAAATCAGTCCCCTCCTCTATACACTAGAATCCAACTCAAGCTACACAACCTACAACTTCAGTTCAAGGTTTGCGGGGCACTTTCGGCCATTAAATGGCGTCAAGGAAGATAATCCTGCGGGTGTAGTTGGTAACCTTGCTTTGGGCAAGAACCATGGCTCAATCAGAATGCGCCAGTGTGCTGCCTTAATTATGCGACAGGAAGCTCCTCAAGCCCATCTGCGCTTCATGCTGCTCACAGCTTGCTGATGTTGTTCGATCACAGCCACGATGCCTATGCATGGCGCTCAATGGCGGCGGTTCATCACTGGGTGTGTCGCTAAACCACACACTTGCTCTAGCACTCCCTGCACTTTGCAATGTGAAAACTCCACCTGTTAGCAAGTGCAAAGGTAGAAAAAGCCCAATAGTTTTAACTTCTAATAACTTTATTCTACATTTCATACTTTGTGATATATATAATTTAGATTTTGATGCATTAATTTCTGGGAAGCTGCTGATGGACCTGCAACTTCAATATCTCTTTCGGATTCTTGAGCCGGTTCTCCTCAAGGTTTACCAGATGATACTCCGGGCAATTCATCAACATGAGGTACAAGCTATTTAATTATAGGAAATATAGTAAGGATTATTATCAGATAATAATAATCAGGTGCAAGTTATTTAATTATTATCAAATTGTCAAATGTCTTTAGTGTATATTTAAAAAAAAAAAAAAGTACTGGATAATAATCCTCGCTAGAATACCATTTTCCAGTTGGTTCTAGACTTCTACTTGCTAACGTATTGATCATTCAGCTATTAGCTTGAACTTTAGAATTCTGACTTCAAATCTTGTTTTCTCTTATAAAATTAGTTCTAGGCTTCTATATAGCCAGCACCATAGAGACTTGCACTTTGCATTCTTTAAAGTGTACGTGTTTGATATCTATATCCGATAAATATTTATAAATGGGCATAAGAGAATGCTTTTATAAATATATGTAAAAATTAAAAAATTTAAATATACTCCTATATGAGACTTATATTCATATTTGACATTCAAATTTTTTGGATCTATAGATGGAGACCGTAGTTATTCCACTCGTAAAGCTAACAAGCACAAGCGTGATCGGGTAGTTGATGTTAGAATTTCAAGTTATATCTTTTTCACAAATGAGATCCGAAAATAAGGAATTAGCTAATAGTTGGATCCTTCCCATCAACTCCAAGTTAAAGACACGCCTTCATTAGAAAAGGAAAAAGGATTACACATAATTTTGCTGCTAACATAACACTTTGCCCAAAAAAAGGGTTCCTTGGAAACGCAAGACATGTGACTTACGAAAGAGATTAATATTGAGAGGAGCTTGTAATGTGAGAAGTTGGAACCACGCAAGAAATATAACCCTAACTTTCATAATCGTTTCGATTCCCTTAACTTCTTGCAATAGGCTAACTTGTTTGTTTCAAGTTTTACTAGTTCGAGAAAATGTTAAAAATAAATTTTGGCTTCCATGTGAGTCTTTTTCCCATAAAAAGGCAATTGGAAATAAGGTTCGATGGGTTCAACTTTCATCTTCCCCATAACTAGGTGACCATTTTTACACAGAAAAAGTAGTAGCTTGCAAAGCGGTTCAATCATCTTCCTATTAAAATCTTATGAGCTTCTCTAAATAATAATCTAAAATTAGTTTAGTTTTTAATGTTTAGTACGAAAACATCAATAGTAAATAAACATCATAACTCTATTTTCATACATAACCTTATCATTTAAACCAGTTCTTGAATTTAGGCAAAACAGTCAGCTATCTTGTAATTGAAATTGAATATATATATATATATATTTATCCTCTATGCAAGGATAAATTTATTTACATTAGTATAAAACTAAATTAATTTTACACACTTACATAACTTTTTATATGATTAATATTTTAATAAACTGGCCATTGAATTTAACAATATAATTATAATATTTATGCATGTAAAGTTTTGAATTAGTCTAATATCTCTATCATATCGATTGATAAATTGTATTTTTCAGTATATATTTAACGGTT
>JBBYHM010000016.1:10356579-10377023 GCA_038381775.1 Adansonia rubrostipa | reverse complement strand
AGGTGCCAGCAAACTTAACGATGGCTAAATCATTTAAGGGCTGCGTTAAATGCTAAAAATTATGATATCTTCTATTCTGCAAACTATTCTTCTAGAAGATAGTTGGAGGTTATTATTATTATTATTATTATTTTTTACAAATATTTGATTAGTAAAAAGGGTTAATATGAACTTTTGATTCACCCAGGCTAATGCATGATGGACCTGGTCTCTTATTATTATTATTTAGGAATAGTTGATTAGTAAAAAGCGGCAATACGAACTTTTGTTTCACCCAGGCTGCTATTGATCGTGGACCTGGTCTTTTACCTATGGCAATTATTGATCGTGGCACTGTACGATCACAATACTTTATCATCTTCAAGGCTAATTATCACCTTGACTGGTAGTTCTTATCTTCTTTATATATTTTTCTATTTTTTTTCTTTTGGATAAGTAGTTTGTTTGTATTTTCTATTCTCCAACAAGCAATACACTGCTACAAAATACATTGTACAAGAATTCCGCAGAGTACCATCATTACATCAGAAGCAAGTTAAGAGAAAATAGCAGAGTTCAAGCCTCAATCATTACATAACGCAAGTGTCACAGGGTCCATCTTAACATTCCTGAGATCATGAAGGTGCAGGGCAACTAAGCTATGAATCTGGTCCATCGAACTAGCTTCTACGAGCTCAAGTTGATAATGAAATATACTGTTTCTTTCTCTCCAGACAATGCTTAATTTAAACATGATTCAATTTAAATGTGATTCAGCCTTGGTCCTGAGTCTCTGTACTTGAGACTTTTCCTGCTAAAAGATGTGCTGTATTGTTTTCACTTAGAGCCATGGTAAGGTATACAATGAAGCTTTGAAATTAAAATATGGAGGATTTAACTACCTTGGAAATGGTGTGCTTAAGCATTGCTGTAAAAATACAGATTTTAAAATAAGTTATTTATCATGTGTTCCATTATTATCAAATTCTGATATGCTTTCTTTGATCAAATTTTAGTATGTTACCTTAATTTTGTCCTTTTATGCTCTTATGTTAGTTAATGTTATTGTTTGCCAACAGTTAAGATGCCATGCAGATATATGAAAGCTTTTAGGCACAGTTCAGTCTATGTTCAAATTTTTCAAAATGAATTCCCCATCCTAATTTGTTTACAATCAACTGTTTTTGTTTCTTTTTAATTATGTCACTTTCAATTGAATAATTTATTTACTTACTTTGATTGTAATCAACATTCTGGTTTGTGATAAAGTGCGAAAATTATCAACACTCTCTACCAAGGAGGTCAAACATGTAAAAGATTAAGTAGAACTGATTTTATATGCATATGGGATTTAACGAATGGTATGTTTTCAACGTCTGGAATAATCACTCTTTTTTTTGTTTCCTTTTGCTGGCAATCTTTTTAAATTTATTAGAATGCCATTTTGGACTTGAACAAGGCACATGAACTTTCCTTCATGATGGAACGATGGAAAATGTACTGAGGTATGATTTTATTTGAGTTAAAATATGGAGACATGGGACAAATTGTAGTTGTCTCATATCTATCTGTATTCACTTATGCTATTTGTCTATTGGACTGTCTCTTACTTGGAAGCTTAGTTGAAGTGCATTTAGGTCTAGGTTTATTATTCTTTTTATTGTGGGGATGTAAATGCCCTTAATGTAGAGAGCATGAAACCAAATAGCTTGATCTTCTTGGAGGGAAGTTTTATATTTTGTTATACGTGTCTTCTTTTTTGTAAATTAATGATTCTGTTATTAGTTCCTTTCTTTCTTCTTTCTCATTTAATTTTGATAGTTTTTTGTATATGAATGAGAAACATACAATGATGGCTTGCTAATGAAAGTGCCTACGATGTGTTACAATACAAGATAATCTGACTCACAATGTTGAGGTCCTTGCTTAATTTGTATTTATTTTTTCAGGTTATGATATTGCAGACTCCTAACTTATTATATGTTTTAAATTCTGTGCTTTGTGAAATGATGGTTACCTTCTGGTGTGATCAAGTCAAAATTTAAGGATAACTTTGTTGAGTTAATATAATTATCGTTGAATCATGGAAATTAAAGCTTTGATGTTTTTTCTTTTGTCGCTACATGTTTTTTGTTTTCCTTGATGCAAGTTGCATGCAAACTCTATTTTTAATTACCTGAATTACAATTGGGTTGATTGTTAGCACAAAAACGGCTGCTTGTAGCTAAAAGTTTGTCAAATATATATCTCACATTGGCAATGTAGTGTGAGTTGTGACTACTTTCCATTGCCTAATGTAATATAGTTAAACATTCGATGTTAAGTACTCTTCCTGTTTCTTTCCACAGCCTATAGCCTACAATGGTTAACTCAATTTCAAATTGTCATTGGTTGTTGTATCTCTCAATTTCCCTAGCCTACTGCCAACTATTTGGAGTATTTGGGTAAAAGAACAAGAAAACAGGGTGTGACAAAAGATGAAACGAGGAGGAAGATAAGATTGGCTGAAAACTGTGATGGCTCTGTGCTAAATGCTGAAAATCAACTTTTCTTCTTCAATGCATATTTCATCGTATTTATCCTTCATTTAATAGTAACTGCAATTCGCTTTCCTATCATCCATACGAGATCGCATACATTTGTATGACATAGTTCTCTTACCTATGTTGTTCCCATTTTTAAAAGTTTTCATTTTGTTCATCTATTTATAAGGGAAAAAATACAATTGGTGCAGGTTACATTTTTTGTTGTCTAAAGTATCTTTTTTTTTTAATCTATATTTCTCTTCTTAGCTTTTCATGTGCTTAGCAATTTAGTTGCTTTTGGTAAAATAGTTTAGTGAGTGCATGTATACATGTATAGAATAGTTTAATTAGACAAGTATGTGGTATGTACAAAACATGTGTGTGAACAATCTGAAATTAGTATTCGATGTGCATGTTTCAGAAGCCCAGATTAATGAGCGTACAAAATTGTTAGCTTATGCTGTGAATTTATAATATTTAATGCCATATTTAGTATATCGATCAATTTGATTGAAAGTATGAGTTGGTTATTCCAATGAAGTGGCATCATTGGAGGGGGAAGGGGATGCTTTATACTTCTAAAAAAGTTTTGTCGAATTCATGAACAAGCTTTTTACAGTTTAGAAAAAAATTGTAAGTATTGGCGACAAATCCGTAAGGGGATCAAGCATAGTGTTTTTCTACCAACAACCTTACCAATTGACAGTGCTATAAAAATGGTTAATAGCTAATATCTAAATTGCAGACATGATAATAGATTAGTATGGAAACTCATGCTACTAAAATTAACATAGAGGAGACTCATCCTAACATATTTGTCATCATTTAGAAGGCTAATTGCTGTAGTTCTACAATTTTTTTCTTATTTTTATTTGTGCAAACACATAAAGCAAATGCTTGATCATGTTAGTTATTTTAGGTAAATAAGACTCTTGAAAAGCATATGCAAATGATTTCTTGAAAAGATCTCAGTTACTGCCTTGGAACATTGATAATTTAGTGATTACTGGAGAATTAAAAATCTTTTTCCTTGATAATGTGCTCTTCGTTTCCATTTTTAACACATGTTGCTTGATCGTAAGACGTAGAAGGGCATGGTGAACAGGAAAGTATCATTTGCAAAGATATCTTGAAAATCGAAAAGAGAGGTAACTATAGTAGCTAAGATATTATTTACTCTGATGCCTCCAATCTCAAGTTCAACACCTTCAAGCTACTAAAAATTAATGTTTCTAATGTTAAATTTTAATTTCTTTTCGGCCTATTCTTTATTAGGGGAAGTTTTTTTTAAGGGCAGGAAGAATACAGGACTAACTTCTTCTAGCTTGGAATGTACCTAAACCATCAAATAAGAACTCACAACTCAAATGGACAATTAAGCTGGAGCAGCACTACGAGTTCTCCACCACATTCTGCATTGCCACATGCATTTTTTAGCTCAGCTGATAACCAAGCAAAACTTGCCAATGTTTCTGTATATCTCAATGATGAAAGTAAGCTATGAGGTTACAATTTCCTTTAAATTTTTATCATGTAAATATGCCACTTAGTTTGCATTCACAACTAGTAGAGAACGACTTGATGGTTAAACTGATGTATTGGGTAAACTTTTGTTCATGTAAGCCATGTCACTTAGACTGAAGTGTGAATATTAGATATGAGTATAGTCTGACATAGAAATATTCAATTTTTTCTAAGTTTTTTTATGTAAATGGAGAGTCCTTGGAAGGTCAAGTCTTTATATCTATGTCCGAAAATGTATTTGACACATATTTTAAAAAAAATGAAAAATCATAACAACATAGCTTGCAAGAACTGTGGCTGCAGAATGCATACACACACATATGCATATAGCTGTTGAGGAACAGTTTTGGCAAAATTTTTTTGCATATATAGATTTGGAGAACAATCTAGTAAGTTTGCAAGTACTAAATGTTAGATTTCTAGTTTATAACTGGCCATTTGTTATTAACTGTATGAAATAGTTCATCTTGGAGTTCTAATTACTTGGGCAATATTGTATTATATATTTCTTTGTTTCGTGTAATATTTGTATCAAATGAACTTCTTTTTTACAAAGAAGGTCGTCGCTTAGGGATAGGAGAAGGATTACAGATGTTAGGATTTGAACCCCAAATTTGCTTAATGCAACCTCTTAAGAGTGACTGCATGAACTAACTGAGTTAGGCTTCGAGTTCCAATAAACCTTTTTTTTTTTAGCTAAATTATAAAATGAACCTAATTCATCATATATGCTCCATCATAATTGCTCATTAGTTATGCAAATCATCCCCAGTCAACCTTTGAATTATGCAGGAGTGGAATCTAATTTGTGTTTTGACTTCCATGCAGGTGCTCAAGAACTCTTAATTAAACGTGATTTGTACATCCAAATACTTTGGGACTTAAGTAAAGAGATATGTTCTTTAGGTGCATTACCATAGCAGCCAAAGAAGCGAGGAAAAAGTAACCCGAGAGCGCCCTCTACATGTTCGGCTAGTAAGGTTTGAGTTTCTTAGTCGGAGAATCCTCTTTTGAATACAATCCTCTTATCAGTTTTGTATGTTCGAAATTCATAGCCATGTTCGGGAATTTCTTGTTTCTGATGTTAGGATGTCTTGGGTTGAGGTATAGAGTCAGCCAATTATTGTTGCGGCTGACACTAGCAATGCCTTTTTTTTTTGCATAACATTCATTTGTAAATTTTGACTACCTTTGGCTTTGCTACTAGCTTGTTATTGTTCCAGTCGAAGTCGCCCTATTTCTATATATATATTTTTTTAACAAAGTAGATCACAGTTTAGAAATAGGAAAAGGAGTTGCGAATGTTACAATTAAAATTCTAGATCAACTAGATGTCATTTTTTAAAGATACTGCATAAATTAACTGAGTAAAGCTTTAGAATTAGATGTCATTTTTTAAATATACTGTATGAATTAATTGAGTAAAGCTTTGGATTCAAAATAGCTCTATTTCTATCAATGAGTATCATCATCTATATTATGTTTGTTACTTTGAATTTCAGAACTAGAATTTAGGATTCAAGTTGGGGTATGGTGACATGATTCCTTGTAGATAACCTTTTTATCACCTAACCCCACTTCGCATTTTTAATTTGAAGCCCTAATGAGTTAATACAAAGAATTTTGCTAATAAGCCTATCTGTTGCAAGAATTACATTAGCAAGCAATGTTCTGCATGATTTGACTGTAAGTTGCTTTGTCTTGAAAAAGTTGGTTTGAGAAGCTAAAACATGTTCATTATTTCTAGTCTTATTTTATTTATATTCCTTTATTTTTGAAATAAAATTTTGAATGTATCGACCTTCTGTAATTATTAGTGATTACTTTCTTTAATTGTTATATTAGCTAATACAATTATATGACCGATATTTTTTTTTACATATATTATGTGGTTGACAAACGAATTGTATATGAACTTTAGCAGAAACAGTTAAATAATAATAATCATAATATCTTATCCATGAAATCCATTTTCCAAATTTTAGATAGGAAAGAGCAGTCATCCGGTTCGTCGGTTCAATCATGTATATTCAAAAATTAAATTAATCAATTTTATTTAAAATAATCGGTCGAATCATTGAATTAAATTAATTGATAAAAAAATTAAAATTGACTTAGGTCGTTCGAGTTGGTCAGTATAATTCATTTTAACTATTTAAAAAAATAAATTATTTGCATTACAATATAGAAACTAGTTTATATTCTATATTATATAAAATAAATAACTTATTAATATTAGTTTAAATTATTATATGAATTATGTTGATATATTATGTTATATATAATTTTAAACTATTAATAAATTATATTTTATTTATATTATATATCATATAACTAAAAATAAATCAAAAAGTTCGGTTAATTCAATTTATTTGTATTAATTCTGAAAATTAATAATCAATTAAATTAATAAAAAATTATTTTTTACTAAATAATTTTAATTAAATTAATCAAATTTAAACGGTTTTGGATGTGTCCATTCTAACATCTTATGACATCTATAACACCGTATAAAAATTGTCCCCCAAATCAATCTCAAGCTTTGATTGAGGGGAATTGAATCCAGCCTTTTTCATCCAAGTAAGCAATGTCTTTGCCCTTTGCTTTTAGGATTCTTTGGTCATTGAGCGGGTGGGTTCTATTGTCTTTCTTTGACAGCTATTTCTTTAGTGCTTTCGCCTTAAGCCGACAGCTGTTATGTTTCTCTGACTTAAGAAACCAAGAGTCTGGGAAACCAATTTTGCTTCCGGCTTGGATTTGAGAGGTGTGGGTTTCAGGTTCTCTCTCTTTTCATTAGTTTCTTGTCTTCTTCATGCCTTGTTTTTTTTCGTTTCTTCTAGCTGTACATAAGTCTGTTAAAATCCTTGTCCGGTAATGAAAATAAATTATTCCCTGTTTCAAGTTTGTATGAGTTAAAATTTAATTTTTTTGCTTTCGGGTTTTGCTTCTGAAACAAACTCGCAGCTGCTAGACTCAAGTTTGCACCATCATCATTATCTTCTTCAGAACTGGATTTAGAATTTTGTGTAAATGACTATATAGAGCAGTCGATATTTTATCTTTAAAAGCTTGACGCATGAAAATATAAAATATATAAAATATTTAATTTATTTTGCTTTTGTAAATTATAATGTAAATATATCTCGCCTAAATATATTTATTTTATTTTTTATCTATATTCATTTATTAAAATATATTCTTTCAAATATAACAAAAAAATTCGCAGCAAAGCGCAGGCGTTATCCTAGTAATAATAATATAGTTAAAGTAATCCCCCAATTGGTTTTCCAATTGCGTTTAATTTTGTAATTAATGTGAAATTGAGGGTTAACTATTTTTAGTCTTTATTTCATCCAATTTTTCTTTCTTTCTTTTTATTTTTATTTAGTATATTTAAATTGTATTCATATAATTTTTATTATATATTTATATAAATTTTAAAAAATTAATAATTTATTTTATTTAGATTTTGATTTTTTCGTGTATTCAAGTCTTTTTTTTGGTATTATTTTTAGTTATATTTTCATATTGTATTTGTGTTATATAATTATGTTATGCTTGAAATTATAAAGTATAATTGAAACTACATATTCAAATAACTATAGATTTTGTGTCGTGTGTTGTATTCATGTTAGTAACAAGTTAATAATATATTTTATATAAATTTTGACACGTTATTTGTCTATTCAAGTGTTAATACATTTTTTATATCATATTGTATTTTTATTATTTTTTCATATTGTGTTAATGATGTGTCAAAATTATACATATCTATAATATATATAAATGCACGAATGTCAAGAATCTTTTGAAAATTGACCAAAATATCTATTATTGTTCATTGTATTACTAAGTTTGACATTTTCAGTATTGTTTATTATCAATAAGATGTATTACATTTACAAAAAAAAATTCTAATTATATTAAGAGATTTTGGATAAATGTATATATTGGATAATGATTTATAATATTTGTACATAAAACTTCTAATTCTATTGAAAGACTTAGGGTAAATGAAATCTATTTAATAATAAATTAAAAGAGTTAAAATGTATATCGAATTAATTTATTTTCAAAACAAAAGTAAAAAGAAAAAGTTATATTAATTTAGTTTTAATATTAATGCCAATTTTAATTATTTATAAAATTATGTTCAATATATAAAATGATATAAATAAATAAGTTTTTTTATAATAAAATATTTTATTATAAGTAATAATAAGATTTATTTCATTCTCACTTATGATTTTATGTCATAAATATTATTATAAATTATCATTAAAAATTTCAATATCATGATAATCTTTAGGAAAAAAAAAAAAGCAATTACAAGATTATTTTAGATAATACTTTTAACAATTAATTATGAGTAGAACTTTTAAATAATTAAACCTTATCAAACAACAATTGTAAAATTAAAATTTACAAATAACTAAATCTCATTTCAGTATAAATACTATGATAACTTTTTATGTTAATCTATTTATCATATAAGTTGTATAAAAAGTAGGGGAACTTTGATTTTTGAGAATGTATCAAGACTTGGGTTTTTTCATTGTCATGATAGTAGCTTTTTTACAGAATTAAATTATAGTTTTGGTCAAATTCCTTTAAAAAGTTTTGTGATTTTTTTTTTTAAGTTTTTATAATAAAATGTTAACATCTATTTTGATGATAAATTCTTTTAATTATGCTTTTATTTTATGTAAATAGATACAGCATTTTTTATTTAACATAATTTTATGAAATATGATATTTGTTTCCATGGTCTTTTATTATTTAATATAAATTTACAAATATAAGATAATTAACATATAAAATCACATGTAACGTATAAGACACAATAACTAGTGTCTATAATATCTTAAATAGAATTATATCATAAAAAATTTAACATGTGATAATTATAAAACATTTACAATTGCTTGTCTCATGTGGCAAGTAACAGTGACAACTTTCATCTTATTTTATAAGATATGCGCAATTTGACACTTTACATTGTCGCAATGTGGCTCTGACATGAATCCTGACCAGCTCGACTTAAAATGGTGAATGTATCCATTGTTTCTATATAAATATCTATATAGAATATTTCCTTATACTTTTAGGAGCCTATATCATGATTATTATATTTTATTTTTTGTACCTAGGGACTGAGTTGTCGAGAAGAATCCGCTCACCCGACTTCTCTAAATAGCCATTACGAACGATCATTTTTTTTGGAGTCGCCACCAATCTGTTGTGGCTAGGTGAGATTGGACACCTGCCAGAGTTTATATTTTAAAGATTACGTGACCCATAAAAACAAACTGCAAGGTCTATGCTGATATCAGAGATCGCTTGAAAGAGTCCGGGAGTCAATTATAATCACAAGTAAGGATCAACCTTCTGATAATGCCCGACAATCGATACCTTATTAATCATGTGTTAAAATAGATTTGATTTTTATTTGGTTTCAATATTCGACATTTAATTATAGATTTTTGAAATATTTTATTAAACAAATTCATTATTCCAAGGAAAGTCAGATTTTATTACATTTAGAAATCACAAAATTGTAAAATTATAATAATATTTGAAGCATTTTTTTTTAAAATTATAAGCTAAGAAAAATCTTCTCAAAAAAAAATTTAGAGAGCAGAAAACTCCGTATTTTGAAAACGGGAGGAAAATGTAAAATTCATAAAAAATAAATGAATTTTAAAAAATTGATTTAATGGTAGTTGAATGTGAGTATTTAAATAATTTTAAAATTCAAAACTCAAAAAAAATTACACCAAAAATTGTACAGATAATGAAAAGTTCGTATTCTAGAACCGAGAAAATTTTAAAAAAGTACATTA
Organism: Adansonia rubrostipa; assembly: GCA_038381775.1. Taxonomy (NCBI): domain Eukaryota; kingdom Viridiplantae; phylum Streptophyta; class Magnoliopsida; order Malvales; family Malvaceae; genus Adansonia; species Adansonia rubrostipa. Next base: position 10,367,152 of record JBBYHM010000016.1, on the reverse strand, counting down.
AAAATTATATAAAATGAATTAAATAAAATATATTATTCAAAATATTAATTTATAAAATGATAAAGAAGAAAATCCAAAATTCAAAATTCAAAATAATTTTATCAGAAAAATTTCATAAGTATAATACTTGCGATACTGTGAAAAAAATTCAAAATTAATTACAAAAATGAGCAACTTGACACCTTATGGTGTAAAATGCCAACACGAATTTTTTTCATTGAATATTGCTCATTTTTTGAAATGCATATCAGCATAAATACCAAATAGGTATCGATAAAAATATATGAAGATCAATTTCTCAAATTTAATGAAAATTTCTCAAAAAATTTCTAAAAATGAGAAATTTGATTGTAATATCATCTGCAAAAGTAGATTTTTCAAAATTTTAGCAAGAAAATATTAAAAATATTTTTTTCTTAAATATTCATCCTGTATATCCAAAATGAGAGATCAAAATATGACTTTTTTTTGTCTCGTGAACTTACAGTTATTTAAATTATGACTAAAAAAGTCTTAAAAATGTCTTGTTTATATGAAAAAGATCGTTCTTAATAAGAATGGCCATTAAGTTCTCGATCTAGGACATTCAGGATTATTAGAAAAAAGACCCGGACGAAATTAGTTGTCTACATACATGAGTTTTATTTTTTTAGCAATGTTTAATATATACTTTTTACTTAATATAACATAAAAAATAAAAGTATTTAGTTAAATACTTTACTTTAATGCATAACATAAAACATAAAAAAAGTAATTAAAATAAATTATAAAAAATAATATTAAGATATAATATAATATAATTAAATGATAATTAATTATTGGTTAGACTTTCAATTATACTAGACTCTATTAAAACATATTATAAGGTAATTATAGTGAAAATCTATATTTATAAATATCTATATCTTAAAAAGTTATTTTTTTAATTTTTACATATTTTGACACGTTCGTATATATGTTTAATTTGTGTTGCATTTTTTTAGTTATTTTTGTATCATGTCCAATATTATTAGGTTTAATTAGCATTATTCAAATAACTTTTAATTTAGTGTTACATTTCAACAAGTTCACATATTTGTGTTGTAGTCATGTTATTTTTTCGTATCATATCGTATGTTAGTTATTTTTTCATGTTATATTCCTGTTTGCACATGACATTAAACAAATAATTCTCAATTTTGTATCACTTGTCGTATAATAATTGGTTCTTGATTTTTTTAAAAAAATAAAGTTATATTAAATCTTTTATGATATTGAATAAAAAATTATTATATTAATAAATTATTAACTAAAAATTAAAATATTAAATAATAACATGAGATAGATTTGTGTAAGTAAATTTTTAAAAACTTTGGTTGTTGAATCGAACAAAATATATTATGATGCTTAAATAGTGTAAAAATTATATTAAATGATATTATAAGTTATGAATTATTAAATAAGTTGTTAGATTTATATTTTTTCACTTTTTATTTTTTAATATGAAATAAATGATGAATATAAATATAATTTAAATGAATTAAATTCTGATATTATTTTAACTTTTTTGCACATAATACTGATAATAAAGCAAATTTATATACTCTTAACATATTTATATTTTTTTTTATTTTTATATTTCACTTTAAAAACTACCTTTAAAAGGATAAAACAAAAGGCTAACACCACAAAAGCAATTAGAGAAAATGAGACGTCACACGTGGCAAACCAAGAAGGTTATAGTTTGATACTAGGTTTCTAAATCTAAACTTAATAAAAATTAAATTTTAAAAATAATTATATAAATTAATCGAATTAAATAGGTATATCTCTTTATTTACGGTAACAGCAACACCTAGGTCGGGAATTTTGTTTCCAATGGGGCAATGCATTCATAAAATTCAAAGTAAAAATGAAACTGTGTGCTACTCTTGTTTTGTTTCTTCTTTTTACTTTGATTATACAGGAAATACTTTGATTAGACAGGAAACCTAATCGGTAAAACTTGATCTGTGATAGCATATTACTGACATTCGGATGAAAAAAATATAGTTCAAGATTAAAAGCGATAATTGGACGGATTTGAGTAAATTTAGATTAGATTATTTTGAGTTTAAATTTTTTAAGTTTAGATTGATTTGAGTCCTGATCTATTTAGATTAGGATTTTTTCGGGTTTAAGTTTTTTCAGATTCAGATCAATTCAGGTTTAGATCTATTCAAGTTTGGATCAATTTAGGTTCAGGTTTATATAGGTTCGAGTTTAAGTATATTTTACATCATTTTTTATTTTATGTTAAATATAATCACTTTTACATAATTTTGAATTCTAAGCTCACATCTAAATTTAGCTCGATTCAGTCCAAAAAAATCTTAGTTCGGCTCCATGGGTTAGCCATAGCTCGAAAAAATTTTGAATTTTAAGCTCATGATAGAATTTGGCCTAGCCAACCTATTTAAGTACAAATCACTGTTCATAATATTAAAAAGTTATTTTTATATTAATATTTACATATTTTATAATTAAATTTAAATAAAATATATTATTTTATTTTAAAAAATACTATTTCAAATTGAGCTTGCTTGAAACTTAAAATCTAAGATCCGAACTTGATTATGCCAGGCCTATTGGGTTGGGCAGGCTATCGGGCCTACAAGCAAGTCTAGTTGCTAGTCTAACATGTGACTTTTTTTATTTTTGATATGCTACTGTTATTTGGCTCTAATTATCATTATTTATAATGATGATGATGATGATGATAATAATAATAATAATAATATTCAAAGAAATATTTAAAATTTTACTACTAACATATATAAACTTTTAATATTTAATGAGTTTAATTAATTAAATTAAAAAATATATAATAAATAAATGATATACTTTATTGACAATGTTTTCAAAGCTCATGATATGATTTGCTTCTTGATAAATTATTATTTTATTATAGATAGGCATGCTCAATAGTCAAACTACTCAATCGACCCAATTGGATCTGGGCTCAAGTTCTCATATTTTTATTTTAGACTAGTTTGGCTCAGCTCGAAACAGTGACTTTAAATTAAAATAACATATATTTTATTTAAATTTAATTATAAAATATATAAATATTAATAAAAAATATTCTTTAATGTGATGAACAGTAATTCTAGCTTAAACAAGCAGGTCTGGCATGTTAAATAAGAACCAAAGCTTGGGATTTTAAAAAAATCGGGCTGCAACTTAGCTCGACTCATAAGCAGGTTTAATCATATATAAAATATAAATTAATTTTTTAATATTTAATTAAATTATATATAGTATTAATATTTAATATTTAATATTTAATTTATTTTTGATATGGCATTATCTATTATGGCTTTTATATTTTTTTAATTTATCTTATTACTTTGATATACTATTATTATACTCTAAGTATTATGACTTGAAATAATAATAATAATAATAATAAGAATAATAATAATAATAATAATTAAAGAAATATTTAAAATTTACTACTAACATACATAAACTCTCAATTTGTAATGAGTTTAACAAGTTAAATTAAAAAAATGTGATAAATAGATAATATACTTTATTAACAATGTTTTCAAAGTTTATGATATGGTTTATTTTTTGATAAATTATTATTTTATCATCTAAAGATTTGTTTAAGGGTCAAGCTACCCATCAAGCCCAATTGGGCCTGGACCTATGTTCTTATATTTTTATTTTAAAATACACTAGCCCAATCAGAACAGTGATTTTAAATTAAAATAACATATATTTTATTTAAATTTAATTATAAAATATATACATATTAATAAAAAATATTTTTAATGTAATGAATAGTAATTTTGGCTTAAACAAACAGGTCTGGGCACGTTAAATAAGGGTATGGGCTTGAGATTTTAAAAAAATTTGGGCCACGATCCAACCCAACCCATGAGGAAATTTAATTCTATATAAAATATAAATTAAGTTTTTAACATTTAATTAAATTATATATGATATTAATATTTAATTCATTTTTAATATAGTGTTATCTATTATGGCTTTTATATTTTTTAATTTATCTTATTGCTTTGTGATATTATTATTAAATTCTAATTATCATTACTTGAAATAATAATAATAATAATAATAATAATAATAATAATATTCAGAGAAATATTTAAAATTTTATTCCTAACATACATAAACTCTCAATATTTAATGAGTTTAACTAATTAAATTAAAAAAATGATAAATGGATGATATATTTTATTGAGAATATTTTTAAAGCTCATGATATGATTTATTTTTTAATAAATTATTATTTTATCATATATAGACCTGCTCAAAGGTTGGAATACCTATTCCACCCAATGAGGCCTAGGTCTGGGCTTTTATATTTTTGTTTCAGATTAGCCCGGCCCGACTTAGAATAATAATTTTAAATTAAAATAACATATATTTTATTTAAATTTAATTATAGAATATATAAATATTAATAAAAAATATTCTTTAATATGATGAATATTAATTCTAGTTTAAATAGATGGATCTCGGTATATTAAATAAGCGCTTGAGCTTAGTATTTTAAAAAAATTTGGGCAACAGCTCAAGCTAACCCATGGGCAAGTTTAATCATATATAAAATATAAATTAAAATTTTAATATTTAATTAAATTATTAAAAGAATTTTAAAATAAAATTGATAATTAAAATTTTTTATTTAAAAAAAATATTTAATTATAATTTCATCATATTTATTTTTAATATTAAATTCGAGTTCAGGTTTTTTGAGGTTTGAGTCCTTTTGAGTTGAGGTTCATTTAGGTTTAAGTTCTTTCAGATTCGGATCATTTCGGGTTCGGACCATTGACTTTTTGATCAAATCGGATCCGGTTTGAGTTTAAGCTTAGGTTTTTTTGGACGAGTTTTCGAGTTTAGATTCATTTTACCACCCCTATTCAAGATACATTTGCATATATTTAATATATATTTAAATATAAATATAAATATAATTTTTAAATATATAAAAATATTTATATTAAACATACATTAATTTTCAAATTGGAGTAATATAATTTTAAATTTTGATGTGTTTTATTTTTGAATCACTAAAAAAATGTCTGAGAAATTATTGAATTCTTTTTGCCTTCCTTCGACACGTCCAAGACAGGTGAAAAAAAAAAAAAACACAATAAAACAAAGTGCGAGAGTTCTCGAAGAATCATCTTCGGGAGGACGTAGAAAAACTTGCTTCATCCCGCTGCTTGATTTTTAAGACCCAAAAACAACGAAATACACACATCATAACAAAGCTGACCAGAAAAAAAAAATTGTAAAAAACATGTGAGTAATCATGTGAATTTGATATGGACGGAGAAAATATAGTAAACATCATAGTCCGCGGACTAGAATCTACAATATCTATATATATATATATATATATTGCAAATAAGAATGTTTGATATTTAATGTCTTGATCTAGACTTATCTTCGAATTTATTGTCCAGTTTAATTTAAATTAGATTAAATTTATAATAAATATTTTTAATTTAAATAGATTTAATTTAATTTAAATTATTATTTAATTAATAAATTTTTTATTTAAATTTAATTATTAAAAAATATAATTAATAATATAAAATAATTTATATATTTTTAAATAATGAAATAAGTTTTTTTTAATCTAATGCGCTTGATCGAGCTCTGGGCAACCAAAATTTTTGGCATCCAACCTTGGCTGGATTGGCTGGACAACTTAAAAATTATATAATTTTTTTTAGAAAAATAAAAATATTTATAATGACAATTTAATTATATAACAAATAACAATGATTATTTTTATTAGTCTAAAAAAATTTATAATATTAAATTTATATATATATTATAAATCAAAGATTATAAATATAAATTATAAATATATTTTAATGAATTATATAATAATTCTTTAATTTTACAAGTAAAGTTTATATTAATGATTTTTTTAGCTCGTAAATAATATTTAAAAATCTTAAACTCAATTGTCAACTGAAAAAAAGCTTGATATAAAAATTTTAAATCCTTAAAAGTGGTGTAATAAAAAGGAAAAAAAAAAGATAACTTATTAAAAAAAAGATAGAAAATTAAGTAGACAAAATAATTTTAGATACGATATAATTATATGATATAAAAATAAAAAAATAATTATAACATGATAAAAATATAATATGATATAAAATAATAATATATAATAAATATAAAAATATTTTAAAATTTATATAATATAAATTATTAAAATATTAATATAAATATAAATATATAATATTTTAAATATAATTATAATATATAATATATAAAGTACGAATTTAAAATATTTACCGATTATGTATTTAAAATTAGGTATGGAATGGAATTATACGAGCGCTTACCTAAGCCACAGATTTAGAGGTAAAACCTCCAGAAAAGACCGCGGACCTTTCATCATCGCCCAATTCGAAATGACCATAAAGCCCCTTTTAACGTCTCTCACGTTTCTAAAAGATTCAATTAATCTGGACAACGTTTAGATTCATTCCACCTGCACGCCTAAACAAGCAATAAGGGTATATCGGTCTTTCCATATTCACAATCCACCGAATTTATAAACCCGACAGCAAATTCTCCACATTATAAGTTGTAGCGTTGCCTCGAAGCGATTTTGGAAGAGCAAAGCAGAATTTTTTTTATTTGACCAAAAAAAAGCTGTGAAGTATGGGTGGTTCAGACAAGGTAATCTGTTAGTTTCATTGGAAAATTTATATATAGCAATCATTAATTTTCCTGAGAAAATTTTTCTACGATCAGTTTTGGTATCTCCCTGTTTATTGGAGATTGTGTTAACTATTTCAATTTGGATTTTTGTGTTTCTGTTAGGAGCTGCTGAATTTTGAGGTTTTTTTTTTTCTTTTAAAGCTGGTGAAATACGAGAGGGCTGTTTTTTTTTTTTAATTTAAAATTATGGCCATGGAATTGAAGAAAAGCTATTCCCTTTATTTCAGTTGTTGGCATGACTTGATAAACTGAAGCTTTATTGGTTATCTCTATTTAGATTTTTTGTGCTCTTTGGTTGGTGGGTTTAATTTGGATTTGGTTAGTAAATCTTACTTTGGTCTTAAATTTCTTTTCAATCTTCATCTTTTGTTAATATTGATGCTTGTTGATATATTGCTTCTATCTTTTACTATAAAGATTAGAAGTCAAAGTCCTCAAATTGATGATTTGATAGATAGGCTTGTTCCCTTGTGTCTTAAGCTCTCTTATGGTTTACTAACAATGCATTTTTGTAAGACTAAATGTGATATTGAACCAGCTAAACTATTCCGATTCAATTCATTCTGCTATCTTCCCATGCTTGTTTACGATGCGGTGTTGTTAGGAGTAAGTTGGTTCATAAAATGGTTAATGGTGATTTTTGGATTTTCGTTGGTTCAATATGCTGTATATGTTCCCAGAATGATTGCATAAAGAAATGAGGTTTTCTCTTGTGTCTCTAACTTTCGAGTTATGTAGAGGGAGGAAGTGATTCAAGCATGGTACATGGATGATAGTGATGAAGATCAGAGGCTTCCCCATCACCGTGAGCCTAAGCAATATGTGTCCTTGGATCAACTTGCAGGTAAGTATCTTTGATAAGAAGCAATTGCGATTAGATCATCAAAAGTTTTTCGACATTTAGTCATTGTAGGTAGTCATGTTTACCTTGCAGAACTTGGAGTGCTCAGTTGGCGTTTGGATGCTGATAATTATGAAAATGATGAAGAGTTGAAGAAAATTCGTGAAGAACGTGGTTACTCCTACATGGTGTGTACCTTATTTTGTTTTTTCTCCCTTTTATTCTGATGCAAACAAATGAATCGTTATCATTCTTGGCCTTAAGCCTTATCCAAGTAATTGTTGTTTTAATGCTCATGAGTGGGGTTTACGACCATCAAAGAATTTTCATTCTCCACTTGTTATGTTTGTATTGAATATTGATACCGGTTGATCGTTCAATATTTGGATGGTAGTGGATTCAAACGAACACTTACTAGTTTTTCTTCTATTTCTTTTGTGTGTGGCTGAAGCAGTTCTTGTTTAAAGCTTCTGATTTTGCTATCTTCCTCTTAATAGCCTATAGTCAGATTGAACAAAATACTCTTTTTCTTCAGGACTTCTGTGAGGTTTGCCCAGAGAAGCTGCCAAATTATGAGGAGAAGATAAAAAATTTCTTTGAAGAACATCTTCATACTGATGAAGAGATTCGTTACTGTGTGGCAGGAAGTGGTAAGATAACATGCTGACTGTTTTCTTTAATGATAGTCACTTTTCTCAGTAATATCTGGCTATCTTATCATTTATTTCTTGGCGAAGGTTATTTTGATGTTAGGGATCACAATGATCAGTGGATTCGTGTGTGGGTTAAGAAAGGAGGCATGATAGTTTTACCTGCTGGGATTTATCATCGCTTTACTCTGGATACTAACAACTATATTAAGGTACTAAGCAGGCCAGGTTCCCCTGTCCATTCTCATAGAAAGTGGACTTTCATTAAACACTTTGTTATAGGAGTTTCCCCTCATTCATTTTTTTTGACTTTCATTTAATAGTTGAGTGTTTGAAGTTTGATAATGTTTGAATAGAATGACTCTGCTTATGCCATCCCCATGCACCTCATGAACTGCGCTAGTGACTTTTCCCTTTGCCTCTATAATCTGATTATCAATATGTGTGTCCTTATTAATTTGGTCAGTGGATTTGAAAGTTTGGTTTTAATTTTTGAAAGGATGATTGCTTTCATCTAGCCTTCTCATCATAAACGGCACGAGTTCTTTCCTTTTTCATCTTCCATTATGCAGCTTCTGTTTGTTCACGTGGGTTAATGTCATTTGTAAAGCCTTATTATGGTTTCTCTTTTGTTGCTTGTGATGATCCTTGAGATTTCCCCTCAAAATTTATCCATGTAGGCAATGCGGCTCTTTGTTGGTGATCCAGTTTGGACTCCACACAATCGTCCTCATGATCATCTTCCTGCAAGGTATGTTTTTTCCTTCAAATGCTTTGAAAATCTCTTCCTTATCTTGACATTGCTCGTAAAAAGCATTTGAGGGGTTTAATCATAAACATTTTATTTTCTGTTGCAGGAAGGCGTACATTGAAAACTTTTTGAATAAGGAAGGTGGTGGTCAAGCTGTTGATGCAGCAGCATGAAAATCGGCATTCTGTCAATGATGTTGTGTCTTAGAACCTAGTATAAATACAAAACCCGGATTGGCTGTAATAAGCGAGACTAGGCTTATCTACTTGTATATTTGTGGTGTATATTGGCCATTTTGCTTACCTGAATGGCTTGTTATGATTGTAGTTTGCTATATATTGGCATACCAGACCGAAAACTGGCAAAACCTGCTGTTTGAGTTTCTTTCTGCTTCAAAGTGTATTTGCCGGGAATAATTCTGTGTACTTCTCTCCTGGCATTCTTTTCTGTTTCTCTTGGCATGTTTCTATGGGGAATAATTCTTGGATTATCATTACCAAAATTGGAAGGCTCCCCATAACGCCAAGAAAAGGACCTAGGCAAGCAGGGTTGGCAATGAAGTGGGGGTTGCCTTTAATTTCCGCTCCCACGGTGTTTTCATAGATATCGTTCGTATCTATTGTTGCTCCACGGCGTTTCAACTTTTAAATAATAATTTTTATTTTTAATATTTAAAAATATATTATAATCTATAAATGAACATAAAATTAATATACATTTAATATACACCTTTTGTTCCAAGTAAATTGTAATACTCTTTTTTGGGTCAAATCTTTTTAAATTTTGATGTGGTCAAAATTTTACACATTTTAATTAACTAAATTTTATAAAAATATATTTAAAAGTTACTAAAAATAAAATTTTTAAAGTTTTTATCAAAACTAAATATAAAGTAATAAAAAGTCAAAGGTAAAAAAATTTGACAAATAAAAATAAAAATTTGATATTTTAATTAAGACAAAGATCGTACGTGGTTAAAAATATAAAAGAGATATATAAAAATTAAAAAAATTAAAATAGTAATTTTTAAGGACCGCAGAGTGGAGCAAAAATCCAAAACCATCCGGTTCCGCCATTCCTACAAGTAAGGTTATAATTGAGTGGTTCCGAGCTTAAATAATGAAAAATTTGATTTCGAGTTTAATTTAAAATTTATAAATTAAAATTTAATTTATATTTAATTAAATGTATTTTTAATTTAAATTTAATTAAAAATTATATTAAATTATTCAAGTTTATTTAATTAAGTTTGGTATTTATACTCAAAACTTGAGTTTGAACTCGAGTCGATTTTCAAACCTTGGTCTCTAGGAAAATTCTAGGGGAAGCTCCTTAGGGTGAGCTTCCCCTAAGGCATCTGACCGATTTGCCGGTTGGAAGGGTTTTAATTTTTTAATTATTTTTATTCAAATATTTTAAAAATTAATATTATTAATTATTATAATATAATTTTATTTATTTTATAAATTATAAAATTTAATTTTTTACTAATAAAAATATATTTTTATTATAAATTTAATTTTTTATTATTAAAATATAATAATTATTAATATATTTAAATAAATAACATGAATAATTTTTAAAAAGTAA
>JBBYHM010000016.1:10288742-10305864 GCA_038381775.1 Adansonia rubrostipa | reverse complement strand
CTCCTTCTCCCCCCCCCCCCCCCAAAAAAAAAAAAAAAACATGCACCGAAGTTTCTGCCTTACGTATTCGAGCCACTGACAGTGTAGAACTAGGCAGTTATCATGGTGATGATATGGATTCCAGTGTCTAATATCTTAAAGTCACTATCAAATATCAATAGAGTTGTAGATCCATGCCTGAGAACAAATCTCTCGCCATATTCCCTCCCTCGTCCTTTTCCTCTTTTAAGAGCATAAGCATAAAACAGGAATTAGTATATATAATAGCAAAAAACTAACATTAGGTTGAGCATTAGGTCCATTACTGCCGACCTTGAAGACTAACAAGACCAGAAAGTCTATCCGTCGACCATGTGACTTCGCCATTGCCTTCAAATTCATCCAGAAGTAGCTACAACCTCATCCAATATCGTGCAATAATAAATGTCCATAGGCGAAAATAGGTCACCGATTCATCCAAATGTACAGTAAGAAGGATTTGACAAGCTATAGTGGTCTACCATGCTTAAATTCTCAATAGAGTTCAGTGAGGAAAACAAACAAAAAAAATCTTTAACTAAAATTTTACCGATGAAACATGATAAGCAAGTAAAACAACAAATTTAGCTAAAAAATTTTAATCAGTAATGTTATACAAACCAGACATATTGTTTCCTTTCCCAGAAGCACAATACTTATTATTATAGCATATTATAAATGCAGGCTTGCTGGAATAGTAATACGTAAGACGAAAAAATCTATATAGATCGTTTACAGCACTAACAAGCATCAACGAATATTTTTCTTCCTAGCTAGTTCCCGGGCCATTTCTCTTAATTCCTCAGGTGATGGAGGTCTTGGTCCCTCAGGAGGATACACCACGTAGGAACGCTTCACATCAAAGGAAAACATAAATGATTTAGAAATCATCTAGGAAAAAAAATGTATAGATCAAAGGTAACACGTCCAATTATTAACAAGCAAAGTAAGCAACCTTTGTAAAAGCATCAAAATGATTCTGGGTTAGAAGTAAAATTCCAGAAGAAAAATATCATAGCAAATCACTATTCTAGACATTTCAATATGCAAGCAATTTTGATCTAAAGCAATCTCATTCATTGTCACACTATCTCTGCAAGCCTTTAAAATGCCATACATCCAATCATCAAATATAGAAGACATTTTACATGTAATGACAGGACCCATGCTTTTAAGGTCAAGTAGAAGGAGTATTAGTATCTAGATGGAATGCAGAAGTTATAGGAAGGCACCTTATACGAAGAAGAATGATAATAATAATAATAAATAATTCTTCTATATTAAGGATGAGATTAAATTCAGAATGAGCACCCTGGTAGGAAAATTTGGTGTCAATACCGGAGCATTAGCTGATTTTCACTACATATCCTTATGCTAGCTCCATAAATTGACAACCAAAAGACAAACAAATTTCTTAGACAAGAAAATCAACTCTTAAGAATCACATTTGAGAGAAAATTTTAAATGATTCATGTCCGGATAGATGTATTATAAGCCTCTAACTCCGTAGGATGGAGCCAAAAACCTTGTAGCTACACAGTCCACAGGGGCTTGCCCAGCTAATCTTAAAGGCTCCATATTATTCACTGTCCAGAATTTCTCATAAACAGCCCAGGCATTAAGTGAAACAACTTTTAGGGTCTCCAAGACAGGTATAGCCATAAGCTGAAAGCATCAACCACACAACAATAATAAACAACGCCTTTTCCCAGCATGTATAGCTGGATTTAGCACTTAGCATCATGTCCACTGTCAATTCACTTATATAAATTTGCATCCATGAAATTAACTTACATAAAATGGCCCCAAAACTAAAAAAATTAAATTCATCATTTAACTTATATACAAGTTCGTGAGTGAATTTTATCAGTGAACTTATATGGCATCGCCCCAAAACTATGGTTTTAATTTAACTTCATCATCTCGCTTGTATACAAATTCATGGATGAATTTTCATCCATGGACTTACAAAATATGGCCCCTCCACTTTAAATTCAAAATCCACTTCACATTATTTCAACATGATAGGGAGTGCAGGAGAGCAACCATTATATATTTCCATTTACTTTCTCAACCAACAAATCAAAACATTGCTATTTTTTTTCCAAATACCTATGCCAAAACCCAGATTATTAACATAAAAATAAAGACCATTGATCCCTCTTAAAAAAACGAAGGCCAGTAACCAAACTACCCATAAAAAAAGTTGTATTAATCTAATAACACCTCATGTTCAACATCAACAAATAACACAGCTTTAGCAAAAACCATCAAATAGAACAGGAAAAAAAAATCCTAAATTCGTTGTTGCTAATAAGCTGAACAGGAAATAAACACCCAAAGTTCAGGAAACTCAAACAAGTATAAAACTTAGACCTAATTTCTAGCCTATCCCAGATCAAAATATCTCAATCACTCACACAATTCAGCAAAACAAATCAATCCAACTAAAAATTTTAAAATAAATAAAAAGATACAGTAGTTTTTAGAATCATATACGATGAAGAGAAGAGATAAAAAGGAGTTTACATTTCCCATAAATTTCTGGAGATTCTTAGTGTTGTTGGCGAAAGTGTACATAAGAAAGATGGGGATCGTAACATAGAGACCAAATTTGGCGATTTCAAGAACACCCTTTGAAGTGCCCAATGAAGACATTTTCCTTTACCTTTTTTTTTCCCCTAAGAAAATTTGATGGGAATTTGCAAGAAAATTTCTAGCGAGAAACCCTCCAGGCGAGTTCTAACACTGGAAACTTTGTGAGGCTGAAACCTTTGATACGTCATATCCCAACCATGGGCCGATTCCAAGTAAGAAATATGCTAATGGACTCATCAAATGGTGGCCTAAATTCAACAAAAATATGACAGACAAACATGAATGTGGCCCAAAATTAAATAGTTATTTTGTATTTAGTTTAAAAATCTAACCTAAGTTTAAAAAAAATCGAATCGAAGTCAAAATAGTTAGATTTTTAATTTTTAATTTAATCGGTTAAATCATTTGGTTCATTTACATAAGATTTTAATTACATAAAAAATGATTTTAATGTTTAATAAATTTTAGATATAATAGATAATTTATAAATTATGTATTTAACTTAAAGGTATTATTTCTAATACAAAAATTCAAATCTTATTATTTTTAAAAGAAATTGAAAAACATTAAAACATATATATAACAGATTTTTATTGGTTTTTTCCTATTATTTATCGATTTTTTACAGATTAAATTGATTTTCAATATGTAGAGGTATTTATAAGATGAGTCGAGACTAAAGAAACTTTTTTCCCCAATACCTAAGATCAAGTTAGGTTAAGTTCGTGCTAACCCAAAATATATTATTATTTAAAATAATATTAAAAAATATTTTATATTAATATTTATAATTAAATTTAAATAAAAATATTTTTTATTATATAAATAATGATTCGAATTATTCAATCTGAATCATTAAAATTTTTATCCAAAAGTAATACGAATATGAGCGGGTTATTATATCCCTGAGTTGGCATTACAGCGTTGTTGGGATTTTCCTTATTCTTTTTAAATCATTTAAATGCTTGACAATTCACATTTGGAGAAACGGAATGAGCGTATAATGTAACAAGTTCATAATTGTCTCCCAAAAATGGTTGGGCTCTTAGAGTCATAGATGGCCCCCTTTCCTGCCCCAAAAATTTACTGGTTTGGGCTCAGCAATCTTTGGACAAACGTTGTGTTTGAGTTCTTGTGCTTAACATGAGCAAGAAGGGGATATTTAAAACATGTGACCTTGCAAATTGCAAAACTAAACGTTGGCGACCATTTTTATTATTCGAATTTAAGTATAAATATTAAATAAATATATTTAATATATATATTTAATTTTTTTAATTTTTATATATATTTAAATTTTTTAAAAATATTATAGTCTCATACTCGTATCCCAATATGAGTTTAATGTAAATATCAAACATAAATAGTTTATAAAATATCGCTCGATTTTGATTTTTACTTTAGGTTGAAAATTAGAAATTACATTAATTCCCCATTGGACAATTAATTTTCAAGTACTCAACCCCCTTCACCTCGATCTTTCGTCTAATTTCAACTTTATGAACTTATAAAAGGTTGAATCGGCAGTTCAGTTAGGTTCATGGAGACCCAATGAGCCTCTATTGCGGGGCAGTGGAAATCTCCCATCGTCTTGGTGAATTGTTTGGAAAACGAGCCGGCAGTTCCAAACAATCCGTCACCGCCGTCGGAGCTTTCACTTGCATTAATAAGTTCAAATTCTTACATTTTTTAGGGTCTAATTGAATTTTTCATTTTCTTCTGAGTTTTTTTTTCTTCTTTTTTTTTTTCAATGCGAGAATAATAATGTTTCTTATCACTTTAGTTTTAGTTTTGTTTTATTTTTCATTTAAAGTTTATTTAAATAACGATAATTATTTAACAAATCATTTTATAATAATTGCTTTAAATAAATAATTTATTTAATAGTTATTATTTATTTTATTTCAAAATATGCAATTATATTTTATTTTAAAATATGCAATTATATTATATTTTATTTATGTATTTTAATCATAATATTTTTTAATTAATAAATGATTTTTCAAATATGTTCCAAATTTCCCTTATATACAAATTTAATCCAATGTTCCTAATAGTTATTTTCTCTTTTATTTATAATTTATTTCTCCGGTACCTTTACTTTTACATCTAAATTTATATTTCATCACTCATTTTAATCTCATAGCTATAATGCCTAGTCTCACAACTAAATTAATTAATCTAACCGCCATATTATTTTTAATCTCATTAGAGTTAATCTCGTAATTATTCTAAATAGATCCTAGGCATGGTGATAAAATGCCGCCATGGCTTGTGCGTAAATTGCTTATGACATTTTATCTTGAGCCTATTCATGAATCGAGTAGCCTGAAAATATGATTTAACTCAAGTCAAACTTTGAATAGTATTTTTCAAATTCATGCTTGGTTTGACTTGAGATATTTTTTTAATAAAAATGTATTTACTTAATGTTAATTTCAAAATGTATTTAAAATATATAAATATTTTTAATATAAATGGGTTTAAATGGATGAATTTGATTAAGATAACATTGAGTTCAAACTCCATATATAAAAATCCCCAATAGAATAGGATCCATCTTTGTCCAATTCATAGATAGAAGTCTCTAAATGCCAGACCTTGCATAAGGATTTTGCAAATTCGAATTAGTCTGAATTATCATTTAATAAAAAATTTATTTAAATTTAATTATAAAATATATAAATATTAATATAAAAGTAATATTTAAATAATATAATTAATAGTAAATGGATTTTTGGATTAGTTCGAGCTTTCCTAAACTCGGGCTTAGACAAAAGAAATTTAAAACTTTTGAACCACAACCTACCTTGGCTATGAATAGGTCTATTTATAGACATTTGTTATTTGTCTAAACAAATTACTATTTCTATGTCATAGTCTATGGCTATATTTGAAATATATGTCCGAAATGATTTGAATGAAATAATATAATACTCTAAAATGAGATATAAAGAGTACTTCCTTTCAAATGAGAAAAAAAATGTATCACATTCGATCCTACATTAAAAAATTATAAAGAATCATTATAGTATCTATGTAAAGATTTAAATTCATACTTGTAAGATAATTTTTATGATACAAAATTATAAAAATTTTGAATAGAAAGAAACAATATCTTACAAGTTGAATGCATATCTTTAAAATTGGCATCCAAGTGGTCACCAACTAAGTATAGAAGCTAGTATTTTATCATGTGAGTTTCTCTAAAATTTCAACGTTTGGTGAGATCCTAATTCTGTATGTTTACGAGATATCAGTAAGTCACACAAGAAAGATTACAACGCCCCCATTCTCGTATTGAGATATTGCGAGGATTCAGTATGGAAACTTTCCAATAAAAATGAGTAATATCTCAATAATAGAGTACGAGTGTCTAGAGGAAGTCAATGCAATGTTTCCCAATAGTCTTTGCTTAAGATTTTCAAATGGATTTAAGCCACATGTTGAAGTAAAGTACGATACGAAAGAAAGGAGACAGTCATTGCCACAATGGCTAAGAAATGGGATCATCAAACATTGATATTATTGGGAACCTACAGGGCCATGGCTTTTCTCAGCCCCCATACTCACAAAAGTCAGTAGAATGGTCTCATAGCCGTCGACCTATTTGCCCTTTCGTACAAGCAAGAGACTATGTACTTTAATTGATTTCATTTGATTAACTTCACTATAAGTTTAGCTTTGAGTTCAAGATTTTCTAGCTAGTTATCTCAATCCTTACTCGTTTCCCATTTTCAGTTCTAATTAAGAGTATATACCAACTAGTTTGAACCAGATTTAATTTTTATTCAAGTAGTCCATTTTATTTTTGGTGTATTAGAAGAAAACAAATTACAAGAATAGTTATGTGTTAAATTGATAGATTCTTATCTTATAATTAGAATTCAGACCTTGACAGTCCTAAATATATATATATATATATATATAATCAAATCATATTTTTAGATTTGAATAATTTTGAAGTAGACCTATCTTGTCCTGTATTAGATCAGAGTAGGTAAGGATTTTAATAATTCGGATTGATCCAGTTTATATAGTAAAAAAATATTTTTTATTTAAATATAATTGTAACTATTAACATAAAAATAATTTTTTATCTTTTAATATTAATTTAAATAGTAATATGGGCCTTCGGGCTAGCCGGAGCCCAACCTGATTTGAGCTTGGATAAGATATTTTTTTTGTAAAACCATTGCTCAACCTAACCTATGAAGACTTTTATTTGGAATCAAGATTTATGAATATTCACCACATTTATACATTGATCTATCCATATTTATTAAATATCCTTACTTTGAGGTTGTTGAACAATAAGGCTAATAACTTTAATAGGCGCATAAATATATGTATAATTATATGACACACCGATGATGAAATTTTTTAACTCCATAAGCGGAATTAAAAAGCTTCTACTTGTCCTTCTTGTGTATTTAAAAAAATAAAAAAAATAAGTAAATGATATATGTGATAGCTTTTTAATTTCATTTGTGAAGTTAAAAATTTCAACTGTCAGTGTAACATATGATTATCCTAAATGTGTACCTAAAAAACAATATGTAAAGTAATTGTTTAATAGAATTGCTAAAACTTAAACCTAGGTTCCTAAAAATATGATAATGCCCTCGGAAAATTCGAGATTGAAGAGGCAGCTATGCCTTCTTGATTGTATCAGTACTCATTTATTCCTAAGCCACAATGTTTACTCTCCCTGTAAATTAAAGATTATCAATTAATTGTTTATTAAATATAAATATTAAAACTCTAAAATAAGATATTTGTGATGACAATGATATGTTCATATCTAATACTTTCTTTATAAAGGTCCAACAGAGTTATTTGGGATCTAATTATGTCTTTTTATTGGTCCACATGGATAATGCCATCAAATCATGACAATTTAGGGTGACAAAGACTATGGTTTAAATTAAGATCATTTTTAAAACATTAATGCTATAAATCATAAAATCACCCACCAATTATTTTAACTAAAGCTCTTTTGTTTAAGATATTTTCATGGTGGAAACATTACTGTTGACAGTTAAACTTATATATCCAACAACATCAGTGCTATTGATTGTGTTAATAGTTTAACACTAATTATGGAAGGCTATATAGCTATCTAATTGGCCGTTAGTAGGGGAAGGTATCAAAGGGTTTTGTTTATAAATTCTTATGCTTTCTTCTATGCTTTACTCCAAGCGTCCCCCTCTTTATCAACCTCCATTTGTAATATTTTAATTGTAGATATATATTGTTGTAGTAAATTTTGAAACATACAAAGGGTTTTTAATTTTTAAGTTCATTTTTATATGCTTACGTGAATTTTTTTTTAATTTTATAACTTATGAAATTATTACATATCTTATTTTTTAATTATTTTTTTAACATATTCTAAAAAATATGTTATTCTACTACCCTTACTTGTAAGTAAAGTCTACAAATTTTGCTGGAGATAGAAATGAGATAATTTCCCTTAACTTTTTTATTGTTGTCTATGTTAATATACATGAGTGTATAGGTAATGTTGAAAATTATGGCAGAAAAGAAAAAAAATAGGAAAAAGAGAAGGTTTTGTGTTTATTTCTCAATGACCAATCAACAAACACTTGGTGGACAATATATAAGACTGAAACAACCAACTGAATATCAAAAAATCAGTAACTCCTTACTTTGCTAGCAACTAAATCAAAAAATCAATCAAAATCATAACAACCATATTGAATTAATCCTAAGATTTCTCCCCTTAATTCAATAGGCGTTGAACTCCTATCATGGACCTAAATTTCTTGAACTTTTCTTCCGCCAAAGCTTTTGTAAGGATATCTGCAGGTTGCATATTAGTAGAACAATAGCTCAGTACTATCTCCTTCTTTGTAACCAACTCTCGAATGAAATGGATCTGAGTCTCAATGTGCTTTGTTGTTCCTTGTTGAATTGGATTCTTGGACATTGAGATTGCAGACTTGTTATCCCAGTAAATTACTGTAGGTTACCTATGTTGGTGCTTCAAATCTTCCAAAATTCTTCTCATCCAAATGGTATGACATGCAGTAGTTGTAGTTGCTACATATTCAGCTTTTGTACTTAACAAGGCTGTGCAATTCTACTTCTTTGAAGCCCATGAAATAGCTCTGGACCCAAGGCTGCATATGAATCCAGTAGTGCTCTTCCGATCATTTACACATGTTGCCCAATCACTATCTATGAAAGCAACAAGATTATTAGCTTTTCCCCTCTTGTACATGATGCCAAAATCTGACGTTGCTTGAATGTATCTGAGAATTCTCTTGGTTGCTCCAAAGTGATGTTTACTTGGATTATGCATAAACCTAGAAATAAGATTAACTAAAAAAGCAATGTCAAGTCTGGTGTGAATTAAATATAAGAGACCTCCCACCAAACTTCTAAAATTTTTCTCATCAGCTTTCTTTACTCCATCATCCAATGACAATTTCTCATTCGCATTCAATGGTGTCTTCGTTGGCTTACAACCCATCATACCATTCTTTTTTAATAAATCAGCTACATACTTCTGTTGACAAATAAAAATCCCATTCTCATCTTGCACAAATTTTAAACCCAAAAAATAATGCAAAGAACCCAAATTCAACATCTCAAAAGTAAGCATCAAGGATTTCTTAAATTCCTTCATCAATCCAATGGATTTTCTAGTGTAAATAATATCATCAACATACTAACGCACAATAATAAAATTAGCTCCTTCACATTTAACATATAAACTAGCTCACTAGCACTCTTTTGAAAACCATTTTAAGTAAAATATACATCAATTTTACCGTACCAAGCTTGTGGAGCTTGTTTAAGCCCATAGAGTGCTTTATGCAATTTGTACACCTTTTCTTCTTCTCATTTCACCACAAAACCTTTAGGCTGCAAAATATAAACATCTTCCACAAGTTCTCCATTAAGAAAAGCTGATTTTATGTCTAATTGATAAACTAACCAGCCATTGTGAGCAGCTAAAGTCAATATTATCCGTACTATGTCAAATCGAGCAACAGGAGCATAAGTTTCATTAAAATCAATACCTAGCACTTTTGTATATCCTTTAGCAACCAAGCGTGCTTTATGCCTTTTCAATACTCCATGTGCACTAAATTTCACTTTATAAATCTATTTCAGCTCAATTGCTTCCTTTCTTGCTGGTAAGTCCACCAAGCTCCATGTTTTGTTTCTTTCAATAGCTAAAATTTCTTCCTTCATTGCACTAACCCATTCTTTCTTTGTCACTACATCTTTAAAACAAGTAGGTTCCAAAGCAAAACATACATACGCCCAAGAAGCATAAATATCAGCCAAGCTCCTAAACTTCTTTGGTGTGGAATCATAGGACCAGATTCAGGTTCCTTAAAACTAGTGCCCTAATTCCAAGTATAATTGTCATTAAACATCAAATCACGACTTACAAGTAACTTGTTAGATTTGGGTTCATAAAGCCTATACCCTTTTGTTTCTTCACCATAACCAACCAAAATACATTTAATACTTTTTTCATCTAGTTTACTTATTAATTCAGAAGGTATAAAAGCATAAACAATTTAACCAAAAACTCGTAACTGACTTACATTGGGTTTTTTTCCATTCCATGCTTCATAAGGTGTTATACCTGTTACGGATCGAGTTGGAGATCGATTTTTGAGATATACTGCTGCAGCCACTGTTTCAGCCCAGAACTTCTTTGGTAGCCCTTTCTCTTTCAATGTGCTTCTAACTGACTCAACAATTATTCTATTCTTGCGTTCAGCTCCACCATTTTGCTGTGGAGTATAGCTTGCTGTCTGCTGTCATCATATGCCATGAAAATCACAAAAAGTTTTGAATTCTAAAGATGAAAATTCTGTACCATGATCTGTGCGCAAGGTTATAATAAAGCAACCTGTCTGTTTTTCTACAAGAGCTTTGAAATTCTTGCAAGTTTCAAATACTTCAGATTTCTCTTTCAAAAGGTACACCCATGTCATCCTCGAAAAGTCATCCACGAAAGCCAAAAAATATTTACTTCCAATTAACGAAGGAGTTTGCATTGGTCTGCAAACATCTGAATGAACCAGCATCAATGGCTTTGTTGCTCTCTATGCTTTGCTTGTTGAAAATCTATCTCGGTGCTGCTTTCCATAAATGCATGCCTCACAAACTTAGTTCCCTCCTTTCTTTATAGAAAGACCAAAAACCATATGCTATCTTTATAACAAGTCAAGTCCAACGAAATTGGGATGGCCAAATCTCTTATGCCAAAGGTTAGAATCACCAATTGAAATCTTAAAAGCATTAAGAGTAACTTTTGAAAATGCGAGAGGAAACATTTTATTTGCAGTCATTCTAACTGAATAAATCAAATTCATATTTTTTTTTTTATAAATCTTTCATTCATTATCACCAAAAATCACAAAATAGCCTGTCCTTAACAACTGACCCACACTTAACAAAATTGGAGCAAGATTAGGAAAATACATGACATCATGAATAAGCTTTCTTCAAAACTTTGTAAAAACAGCAATGGTTCCCAAACCACATACTTGCACATGGTTATTATCTTCCATCTTCACTTGTGCTTGTATTGATTCGTCAATCTCCATAAATAAATTTTTGGCACCTGTCATGTGATTACTACACCCACTGTCGAGATACCAAACTCCTCAGACAAATTAATCTTAGCAGTCATCCAAGAAACAAACAAATTCTCTTCTAGTTCATCATTTTCTTCATGAAAATTATCCTTGTCTTTAGTTTTTTGATAACAATTTTTAGTAATATGGCCAAACTTATTGCAGTTATGATATTGAGGGCCATTCTTGTTCTGCCTGTTTTTTCCTTTATGCCTACAATCCTTTTCATCATGATTAGTTTTCCCACAATATAAACATTCATTATACCAACAATCTTCCTCAACATGATTACTCTTTCCATAATATTTGCATAAAGGAAAATTAGCATTGTTATCTTCATAGTCTGAATTTCTTCACTGGTTGTTGTGCCTACCTCTTCCTCTACCTCTAGCTTTTCTAAGAGTTGTTTTTTCATGCCCTCAGCTAGAACTTCTTCTTCCCAAGTAATATGACTTCTTTTTTTGCTCAACCTTAGAGTGGAAAGTTTGTTAGATTGCATTTCCTGTATTGTGATTCAACTGCAGCTCATGTATTTCAAGTGAACCCATCAATTCATGAAAGGTATAATTCTACAAATCCTTTGACTCTTTAATAGCTGCTACTATATGATCATACTTCATAGGCAAGCTCTGAAGTATTCTTTCCATAACCTTTTGTTCTGACAAATCTTCTCCAAGGGCTCTTATTTGATTGATGATTAAAGATGCCTTTCAAAAAAAATTCTTGCATTGATTCAAAAGCCTTCATGCTTAAGTTCTCGAACTCTCAACAAAAAACCTGTAACTTCACTTGTTTAGAATTTTTTTTCTCCTTGATACACCCTTTGAAGTCCATCCCAAGCCTTTTTTGCTGTTTCTGTATTCATAAATTTAGAGAAAATATTTTCATCCATGGATCGTTGGATGAAGGAAAGAGCTTTGGCATCTTTCTTTTGTTTTTCCTTTAAATCATTTTGTTGTGCTATTGTTAACCTTATGCCTTCTTCTTCTTCTGGAACTTTATATCCATTCTCTACTATATCCCATAGATCATGAGAGATAAACAGTGTCCTCATCTTGACTCACTAAAACTGATAATTTAAGCCCGTAAACACAGGCAAGTTTTGAGTTGAATTTGTAGCCGTAATGGTGGTCATCCTAGCTTTAATATCAGTGTTAAAAATTATAGCAAAAGAGAGAAAAAAACAAAATTTAGAATAAGAAAAAGAGAAGGTTTTGTGTTTATTTCTCAATGACCAATCAATAAACACTTGGTGGACAATATATAGACTGAAACAACCAACTGAATAGCAAAAGATCAAGAACTCTTTATTTTATTAACAACTAAATTAGAAAATCAATCAAAATCATAAGAGCCATATTGAATTAAATACTAACAGGTAAATCACCATATTCATGTCTTTATATAAGTTATTTTATTTTTTTGGTAATAATTATTTAATTTATTATTAGCTTCTTTTTTATGTTCTTGAAGTTAGGAAAAAAGCATCGTTTTGGTGTACTTAATTATGATATATAAAGAAAATAAGAATTTTTAATACTACTAAAAAATAGTAGCATGTATAATTTTTAGACACTAAAAGAATGAGAGAAAGTATAAACTTTCATGTTCTTGTGAATAGTTTCACATAAATACATGTGACTAAACCTATTTAAAGATGAAGCTCTTTATAAGCTCAAAAAATTGATTGATATTTGGGAGGATAAAAATAAGATATTTGGCTCAAAAATAGATTTGGACAAAAAAATAAGTGATAAGTTCACAAATCACATATTTATATACTTTTTATTCTTTGTTTTTGTTATGTTTTCTATCTTTATTTTATTTACTTATGCTTGTGTTTCAATTTTAGATTTATTTTGAAGAATAAGAAAAAAAATGTTAACGAGGATGTTAATGAGCTTAAAATTCAAAATCACAAATATGGAAGAAGATATTGAAATAAAAAAAGATCAAATTGTATAGTAAAAACTTGATTCTTGCACTTCAAGTAATAGGCAGATACTTGCCTTAAAAGCATCATAATTGTTCAACCAAATTTGCTTTGAAAATGATATCATGATTTCCTACTTTGAATAGGATTTTCCAGTTTAAGGTGTTTAGTCTCTATAAATAGAGAATTAACCTTACCATTTGAAGAGAGAAAAAAATCAAAATTAAGAAGAGGTTGAGAGCACAATAAGGAGAACTAGAAGAAGAGAACAAGGGGAATATCAAAAGGAAAAAAAAGATATTAAAACCAGCCACCATACCTAAGTTTCTTCTTTCCATTTTTCTTTTCTGTTGTTGGAATTTTCTTATGAACCTGTTTTGAACACATCAAACATGTGTAACTAAATTCTTTTGTGGTTAAGGGTGATTACAAAGCCCTAGATATGACTTTATAATTGATTTTCAGAATTATTCAACAATTATCAATTGAAATTGCTTATATTCTTCCATAAAAATAAATTATAATTCTTATCTTATTTTTTTTTAGGTGTGCAACTAAATATAACTTGACAATCATCTAACAATAGATTAGGAATCTTGATCCGTAATTATCTTGTTTTCTTATTCATTAATAGCAGTTTGTAATCAATGATAATGGTCAAGTTTTTATTGATTGTGATGTGGAATATAACGTAGGTTAAATCATCCGAGCTTATGTGTTTATTTTTTAGATCAACCTATCTTTCTTATCTTAAAGCTTCTATTAAATTAAATCTAGAAAGCTTATTCTATTTAACGACACACTAATAAAAAATTAGGGTAGCAGAGCTTATTGCTATCTACAGTTAGTAGTTTCAAGAGATAATTAGAAATAATTCTGATATTGATTCTTAATTTATGTTTAAAAGTGGTGAATGATTCTTTAACCATACTTTTCATCAATGTTTTTATTTGTTAGATATAAAATTCTGTTTGCTTAAATCTTAGTTTTACTTTTACTTTTATATTTTTTATTTTATTTGCATCGAATACAGTCAACCCCTCATCATATTTTAGTTTATTTCTTTTTGTGAAGTCTTTTTAATTTGTTTGGTCATACATTTGATTATAGTTTTGCATCAATAATTTATAAATTGATAACAATCTTTGTGGATACAACCTTTGCTTACAACTATGCACAATAACAATCTTAATTTACTACAAGAATTTTATAAATACATTATTTAGTGTATCAGTAATGTCCGTTTAAAAACTGAATCGGTTCTTATGCATAGAATTTTTTATCTAAATTTGACTCTGACTAACCATTTTACTATTACTAATATAGATTCTTAAAATGGATCAATCCTCTCTCAAGATAAATTTATCCTCTTTAGAGGAACTATCCTTCAGCCCCTCTCTATATAATTTTTGATAGTTTTAAGTAGTAGTTTTTTTATATGTCAAGCTGAATTTGTACTGAACTTCCAATCTATTTTTCAAACTAGGATAAGTCTAAATAAACATAACTTTGTTAATATAAAATTTAGGCCCAACCCAAATATGCCGGACCAATGGATATATCTATACCTAACAAAATTGGTATTTCTTACTTTTCCCTAAAAGACATTCATCTTCTTACTTAGGTAAAAGGTGTATGACCACTAAGTCAAGAAATAATATAAATATGTATTTTTTAAGAATAAAAAAATTACTTAGAAAAGGATTTTAGAATCAAATTTGTACATTTTATTGTTTTATTTTTTTTATTAAAACAAATGCCTTTTCATCGTGTTATATTCAGGTAGGATTATGCATTTGGTCGATTTGATTAATAATATATCAAATAATTATTAATTGTATT
This sequence comes from Adansonia rubrostipa, assembly GCA_038381775.1. Classification (NCBI taxonomy): domain Eukaryota; kingdom Viridiplantae; phylum Streptophyta; class Magnoliopsida; order Malvales; family Malvaceae; genus Adansonia; species Adansonia rubrostipa. The sequence continues at coordinate 10,290,843 of JBBYHM010000016.1, read as the reverse complement.
AGTCAAGTTTTATGTTTTTAATTGTTAATCAAAAGAAATTACAAAAAAAAATAATTTTAACCGATCAAAATTATTTCAGTTAATTCAATCAAATAATCGAATTAATTGAACTTCAATTTTTTACCATCAACAAGTTAACATTACATTTTAAAATCATAAACTCTCATTTTTTATAATCATATAAGTATAATCAATCATCTGACATGTAAAATATATATAAAAGACACATCCATAATAGGTCAAAAAATTAAACAACATAAAATTTTAAACCATCTAACAAGGATTTAAAATATAATATTTTATATATAATTGGGTAATTTGATTAATTCAGTTATTTTTGAAATTTGGATCTAATTAATTGATAATAAAAAATTTTTAAAAATCTTACGTAGATAATTAACAAAAAATTTTCAATTAATTAAGTAATCAAAATAAGTTCAATTTCAGTTGATTAATTCGATTAAATCACATTATGCACACCCTGCATAGGAGAAGAGTTTATCTCTCCACTTTACTAGTTGCCCAAAGGCCAAAAAAAAAAAACACCTTTATTTTAAAATTCACAGCACAACAGAGGGTTTTGTTTTATCCTCTTATATCTTTTGTTCTTTTATTACCGCTGACCCAACTGATTTTAAAATAAAAACAATTATAAGTTGAATAATAGTCCAATCCCAGAGCAATTGGCTCGTCCTGCCCTTACACAAAATTAATGCTTTTGAAGACAAAATTAAACCCGTATATGGGTCGGCTGGGTCCAATTTTAAAATGGGTTGATTTGAAATATAATTTATAAAATTAGTATCAATTTAGTTTAGTTCGGATTATAATTAAATTTATAAAATAAATATTTAAATTTAATTATAAAAATATTAATATAAAATAATCATAAAATATAATTTTTAAATAATAAAATAAAAAATTTTAAATTGAATCGAATTTAAATTTGAACAAAAAGAACTTCTTTAGTTGAACCCTAAGGGTACCTCTAGACATAGTTATCAATCTTTCATCGTCAAAGACGAAAGCCAAGAGTTATACATCAAATAATTAAGGTTAGAGTAGCCAAGTATTTGATCTTGCTCTGCTTTAATAATTGTTTTAATCAAAGTGAGACATCACTTTCTTTGTTTAGAAAGGAAAGTGAACTTGCCAACAGCATCCATTTATGGAGACTATTGCTACGTTAATAACTAAAGCAAAAATTGGACTCTTTACTTATGAAAGAGATCCCCTAAATGAATACCGATCATTGAGATCGGAGGCAGAGCGATAAATTATGTTTAGGAGGGCTGGGATTATATACTAAAAACAATTTCAAATGACACACACTATTTATATATATATATCTAAAAGTAAAATATTTAATAAGAATTAAATGTGAAGAAAAATGAATCTAACTTCCTTTTGTAGTGATTTAAATGCACAGTTTTATATTAAATATTATAGTGATTTAATTTTCTTTAATTATTGAAAACTATTCATATAATATTAACGTTAACTTTATCTAATTCGTTGATTGAAAATGACAATAGAAAAAAAAATAATTAATAATTAATGAGAGCTAAATTAAAAATGTCAACAAATTTATCATTGGAATTTTACAAAGAGGTGGAATTAAAAAAAAAAACCTTTGGAGGGGTCAAATCTAATTTTACTATATTTTTATGTAAAACTGCAATGACTTTCTACGATAGAAAGTTGACAAAAAAAAAAAAAAAACCAAAGGAGTGCCAAGATCCTGGCTAGTCTCAACTAGACCTGCTCAAGGGCTGGGCTACCCGCCCGAGCCCGAAAGTCCGCCCGAAATTTGAGAGGGTTTGGACAAATATAATAGGCCCGAAAAAATAGGCCTAGATAAAAAAAATAGGTCCGATTAAAAAATGGGCCGGGCCTTGGGTTTGACTTTCAAAGCCCAAGCTCGGCCCGATTTATTATTATATTATATTATATTTATTTTATATTTTATGTATTATGTACTTTTTATCATATAAACAATACATATATATATAATATTATAGTGCAAACTTTAAAAGCTAAGTTAAATTATTTATGTTTATAAACTTAATAAAAGAAAATTATTAAATTAATAAAAATTAAA
>JBBYHM010000016.1:10269618-10287355 GCA_038381775.1 Adansonia rubrostipa | reverse complement strand
CTAAACGGGCTTGGACTATCTATTTACAAATATGGGCGGGCTTGGGCAAAATTCGAGGCCCATATTTCGGGCCGGGCTGGGCTTGGGCAAGCATATTTAATGTTAATACCATGCTCAAGCCCGGCCCGAATCCGGCCCGGCCCGACCCACGAGCAAGTCTAGTCTCAACGGATTCGCCTTTAATTAAGATTGATTTTTATTAGAGTCGAGGACAGATAATCAATAATAGAATTCGTATAATTACGAATAAACGAATTATCATGTTGATATGAAAATAAATATTTTTAAAATTTTGAATAAAATTTAAAATCGCGAAAAATAAAAAGAAACCTTAAAAATATCCCGACCATACTATCAGAAAAGAATCGACCTTGGAGCTTCCATGTTCATGATTGAGTTTGTCCAATTAGTCATTATCAAATTATGTACCTTTTTTTGAGCAAGCAAGATGTAAGAGAGATTCTAGCACTCTTGGAAATCAAAGCACAGTTATATCCTTACCTGAGCAACGTGGCGAGATTACAATGGTAAATTGTGTAATAAATTATATCTAATGATTACGTGTGTGGTATTTAAAATATTTATATTTATATAAAATTTGATGTATTAATAATTTATAATAAAAAAAATTTAAATGATAAATCTAGGTCAAGTTTAAAAAATCAAACTGAGTCGAGAGATGTCATCCATTATTTAATAAGTTTAAGATTTAAATTTTAATTTTTATAACGTTTTTTTTATTCTTAGGCTTTAACTTTCGTAGTCATTTATATATTTTTAATTACGTCAAATTTATTATAATCATAGACGTAATAAATCTTACTATAATAAATTAATATGATAAATATCAATTATAAATATTAATAATAAAAAAATAAAATTTTAAAATAATAATCATAATATTACGTGTTAATGTTAACATCCCTATTCTTGGCAAAAAGAAAAATAGTAGCATCAGTCTAGCTGAAGCTAATGAGGCTTGACCTTGGATCATCACTCATGACACACTGGAGGCGACATGAAAATCTAATACCCTCTAAGCAAGTGGTGAAATGGCCCCTCCTCAAAATTCATTATTATTGTCTTAAATACTAAAGCAATCAATCTTTCATAATCAAACATATATGAAGGCTAGACCTCTCGCCCGGCCCAGCGGGTTCTGTTTTGGTCAAGTTTGAATTTGCATTTTATTTTGTTTTGAATATTCCGAAATGATAATATTAGATTAGAATATTATATTTTTTATTAAAATTTAATTATAAAAATATATAAATAGTAAGTTAAAAATAATTTTTTTATGAGATGATTAATAATTTGGACTTAAATGGATAAACCAGACAAGGTTCAATTTAGGTCTAAACTTAAAATTTAAATTTTTTAAATTCTGACTCAACCATGAACACCTCTAATGTAGGCCAATGACGCAAAATTCTAACATCAAATACATAATGATTGCAGTGATCAAGTATTTGATACCTAATTTGCCTTGTTAAGTAAATTGTTTTTAATATCAAAATGGGGGAGAAGGGCTTACCTATTTGTTGTTTTATATAAAATCAAATTGGGTTATTGATTTATTGCTTCGACTTTTCTTTATAATATTGATAAGAAGGAAAAAAAAATGAAAAGGGAACATGGAATATGGAGAAAAGTGATCAAATAAGTGAAGCAACAACTAGTGATTATAGAGTTATTTTCTATGCTTTTTTCCTGGAAAGAAGGGATTGGATTTTCTATTATTTAGTTGGAAAAGGAGGGAAAAAAACATGATTGACTAACGCACCGAACTAAATGTTTTCTTTTTCCTTATAATTTTCTTCTAATAGAAAATAAATGAGAAATTGATCTAAGTCGTAAGCATATGATAAAGGTTAAATAAACTCGTAAACTTCTTCCTCCTAACTAGTTTATGGATCATGTTTTACATTTTCATTCTCGTAATTTATATGATAAATGAAATCCAAATCTAAGTTTTCAAATTCATATTTCCAAACATAACATATAATTATTTAACAAATCATTTATAAAATAATTATTTAAATGAATATTTTATCTATTTAATAATTATTATTTATTTTTATTTTAAAACTAATAAATATATTTTATTATTTAATTTTAGCATTTTTAATTATTTATCAACTTTTAAATATGTTATAAATTTCATTATATATTAATTTTAATTCAATGTTTCTAATGGTAATTTTATTCTTCTCATTATAATTTATTGCATCTTTATCATTGTTTTTACATCCAAACGCATATCCCTACTCATTTTAATCTCACTGTTATAATATCAAATCTCACTACTAAAGTAACTAAATTTAATCATTGTTGCTGTTTAAAATATCATTGAAGTTAATCTTACTGTCCAATCAAAATTATCCTAATTATAAGGATAAAATGCCCTTTGAATTTTGTTTAAATTAATCAGGATTATCTTAAACCTATTCATGGATCAAGTGACCTTCAAACTAGATTCAACACAATCGATCTTTAAATACTATTTTTCAAATCCATGATGGGCCTGATTTGAGATATTATTTTTTTAATAACATGATTTTACTTAATGTTAATTTCAAAATGTATGTAAAATATAAAAATATTTTTAATATAAATTGGCTTAAATTGACGAATTTGAATGAGGCAATTTTTGAGTTCAAGCTTCATATATAGAAATAGTACATGAAATATTAATGGAGTCTGATTCAACTCTTTCCAAATTATAGACACGTTTATTCTTTTGTCTAAAAAAAATTGCTGTTTCTATGCATTAATCCATGGCCATATTTCTAAAAAAGCGTATAACAGGCACTTCCATTCATATTACATAAGTGCAACCCCCTGATCTTACGTTCGAAAAATGTGAGGATCCGTTACGTAGAGATTTAAATTTGTACTTGTAAAATATTCTTTATGGGTTAAATTTGTGTAATTTTTAAGTCCCAACAAATAATATTTTACAAGTTTAATACGTGTCTCTACAATTAACATCAAAGCAATCATCAACTAAGTATGAGAGTTACGTACTACTTCATGCAAGTCCATCTCTAGAATAGGTAAGATTTTGATTTTCTGTCTGATGTGTTGGGTTTTACCTAAAATTAATAAGCTTTCAACAAGGAAAGATTGTAATGCACCTAACCTTATATTGAAAAATTGTGAGGATTGACTATGACTTCAACCTATAGATGTGAGATGGTTTTTATAAAATAAAATTATGAAACTTATAATCAAAATGGATAAAATCTTAAAAGTTGGGTATGAATCTCTTTAAAAAATTAATATAATATTAAATCTAAATTTTAATTAAATTAATTTATACGATTAATTTGATATTCAATAAATCAAAATTTTAAATCTTAATATATATAATTTTATTCTTAAATTAAGAACTCTAAAAGTTACTGTAGTATTCCCTATAGGATTAATTTAAGATCTTTCTTTTTTTTTTTAATGTATTTGAACCACGTACTGAAGAAGAAGTAAGATAAGACGGACGGAGGACAGTCACTGCCACAATGACTAGGAAATGTGATATCAGATATTGATTATTGGAACCTTCGGGGCCATTGCTTTTCTTGGCCCCCATACTAACAAAAGTCGGTAAAATGGTCGAGCAGCGGTCGACCTATCTGTCCTTTCGTACAAGCAAGGGACTATATATATTGAATTGATTTGATTTGATCAACGTCACTAAGATTTTCTAGCTAAATATCTCAATCCTCACTATCTACCCATTCGAACTGCCAATTAAGAGTCTAGACCAAAAAGTTTTAACCAGATTTAATTTTGATTCAACTATTCAATTTTATTCTTTGACGTATTAAAGGAAAACAATTGCGACAATAGTTAAGTTTTAAACTGCTGGACTCTTATTTTGTAATCAAAATTGGAACTTTAATGTCTTAAATACCTAAAAACTACAGTATTATATTTGAATCATTTTAATTTAGACTCGTTCATGAGTCGAGTAATATGCCTAGCCCAACAAATTTAGCTCATATAAGATCGAATTTAGATAAGAATATTAATAATTTCAGTTAACTCAACTCAAATTATTGTTTATATTATAAAATATTTTTATTTAATTTTAATTATAAATATTAATATAAAAATATTTTTTTAATTTTTGATATTATTTTAAACAATAATATAAACTTTTAGGCCCGTCAAAACTCAAATTAAAAAAAAAAAAATTCAACTCATCACATTCAATCATTGATCTACGCATATTTAATCAATACGCCTTACATAGAGGTTATTGATTAAGGCTAATTACTTTACTAGGCACTTAATATATACCCAAAAAAAAAAACAGTATGTAAAGTAATTATTTAATATAATTTCTAAAACTTAAACCTAGAGGGTCCTAAACCTTTAATAATGCTCTTGGAAAATTCGAGATTGAAGGAGCATCTTTACCTTCTTGACTGCATCATTTATTCCTATATCCACTATGTTCACTCTCTGTTCTCTTTCTTAAAAGGATAAATGGAAGATTATCAATTAATTGCTTCTTAAACATAAAAATTGAAACTATAAAATAATATGTTTTTGATTATAATGATATATTCATATCTCATACTCTTTTTATAGAGGTCCACCATTAATTGGCATCTAATTATGTCATTTTATTGGTCCACATGGATAATGCCATCAAATCATGACAATTTAGGGTGACAAAGACTATGGCTTAAATTAAGATATTATTAGAAGATTAATACTATAAATTATAAAACCCCCCCCCCCCCCCCCAATTTTTTTTTAAACTAAAGCTCTTTTCTTCAAGATATTTTCATGGTGGAAACATTGCTGTTGACAAGTAAATAATATATCCAACAACATCTGTGCTGTTGATTGTGTTAATAGTTTAACACCAATTATGGAAGGCTATAGCTACCTAATTGGCCATTAGTAAGGAAAGATATCAAAGGGTTTTGTTTATAAATTCTAATGATCACTTTCTTCTTTGCTTTACTTCAAGCTTCCCAACTCTATATCAACCTCAATTTGTAATATTTTAATTGCAGATATACATATATATATATATATATATATTGTTGAAGCAAACTTTGAAACATATGTAAGTGCTTTAATCTTTTAAGTTCAATTTTTATATATTGGTGTGAAATTATTTAATTTTATAAAGAAAGTTACGAGATTATCGTATGTCTTACTTTTTAATTAATTAATTTCTTTTATAAAATTTTAATATACCTTAAAAAATGTGTTAACTTGCTAACCTTGGTGAAATCTAAAAATCATGTGGATGGTAGATGAGTTCTCTTAATTTTTTACCATTACAGATGTTTAAATGAGTGTACAGGCAAATCAAGATATTCATGCCTTTATATAATTTACTTCTTTCGCTTTTTATTATTAGTTTCTCTTTGATTTTAAGTTTGAAAAAAAAAAAGCATTGATTTTGCCGTATTTAATTTCGATATGTAAAAAATTAAGAATTTTTAATATTAAACAAAGAATATATATATATATATATGTATATATATATAATAACATGTATAATTTTGAGATACCAAAAGAATAGGAGGAAGTATAAAATTTCAATTTTCTATGCATAGTATCACATAAATATATTTAACTATACTTATCTTACACTTATCTAAGGATCGAATAGCTGTCCAAGATCGAAGGGTCAATTGATATTTCAATAAACTCAAAAAATATTAAGTTTCAAAAATAGATTTAGACAAAAATTAAGTTCTATTTTAATTTTGATGTAATTAATTTTGATTTATTCAAGTTCGAAGGATTGCTTAATATTTAAAAAAATAGAAATAAAATATTAAGTTCAAAAAATAAATTTGAATAAAAAAACTTAAGTTATGTTTAAAAAAATTCAATCGGGTCTAGGGCATGATACTTTTTGCTTAGACTTGATGTGGCTTGATTGTTTTACTGTTACTAATGTAAACTTTTAGGAAGAATCAATCGTCTTTTAAGAAAGAACTCTCATTTTTAAAAAAAATTGATCTTTTTGGAAGAAGATAGATACTTTTGTATATAAATTTTGATTGTCCAAGGTAGTTTTTCTTATATATCGAGACTTTAAACATTTCAAACAAGTCGGGCCTAAACAAACATAACTTTTGTTAATATAAAATCAAGTTAAACTCAAAATTTAACCAAACTCAAACTATGTATGAACCTATACCTAAATAGGTTTACTGAGAAGACATTTATCTTCTTACTTAGGTAAGAAGGTATATAACCACGAAGTTGGGAAAAAACATATATACTGATTTTTCAAGATAAAAAAAAAAGAAAAATTTTTTTAGAAAAGGATTTTAGAATATTGATTGTTTTTATTGAAACAAATGTTTTTTGAATTTGTCATATAAAGGCAGGATTGTGCAGTTGGTCAATAATTAATAAATTATTCAAATAACTATTATCAAATTTATCAAAATTTTATTTTCTTTAATTGTTATTCAAATTACAAAAGTAAAATATTTTCAACCGATAAAAATTATTTCAGTTAATTCAATTGATTATCCGAATTAATTAAACTTCAATTTTTTACCATCAATAAGTTAACATTATATTTTAAAATCATAAATTTTTAATTTTTCATAATTCAAATGCAATCACTCCACAAATATTCAGATGTCAAATATAAGTAAAAGGGCACATCTATAATAAGCCAAAAACTTAAATAATATAAAATCTGAAACCATCTAACAAAGATTAAAAATATAATATTGATATAAATGAGTAATTTGATTAATTAAGTTATTTTTCAATTTTGAATTTTATTAATTGATAATTGAAAACTTATATAAAAAACTTATATAAATAATTCAACAAAAAATTTTCAATTAATTGAGTATTCAAAATAAATTCGATTTCGATTGATCAATTCATTTAAACCAAAAAAAAAAATGATTTTGAAATTTTACAACAGAAAAAAAGGGTTTTGATCTCTTACAAGAAATAAGCCCCCCACAACGGTGGGGCTTTTTTATTTTTTTATTAAATTTTAATTAATTATCAATAAAAATTAATTTTAAATTAAATTTTATTAAATAAAAATTTTATATTTAAAATCGATATAAATTCTAAACCGATATAAGCGTTAACTTTCAAATTTATCACTTTAATATATCATTTAAAAATAAAATAAAATAATTAATTAACTAAATACATAAATTTATTTTTAAATTTTTTCCTCGAGCAGATTGGATATGAATCCTAAATGTACATCATATAATAAAAAAAAATTGGAGTCTTTATCTATGAAAGAGAACTCCTACATGAAAATAAAGGGCGAAGCTAAAAATTATTTTTATGAAGGTGACATCATATATTAAAAAATTTTCAAATATTATACTGCTTACATAAAATATTTAATAAGAATTAAAATTTCAACGTAAAAAAAAAAAAAAAACAGAATTCAATCTAAATTTCTTTGCAGTGATTTAAATGCGCAGCTTATATTAAATATTATAACGATTTAACTTTTTTTTAATTATTTTTCAAACACAAAATGAAAACTGTTAATATAATTAATTTTATTGCATCTATTTCATTGATTGAAGATGAAAATAGAAAAAAAAATATTAATTAATAATTAATGAGAGCGAAACTAAAAATGTCAACCAATTTATCACGTCAAAGTATGAATTTTACAAGATGCCAAATAAAAAAAAAAGGGAAGAGTCAAGTAGACCTGTTCAATGGCGGAGTTACTTGTCCAAGTTTGAAGGTCGTTCGATATTTGAAAAGATTTGCACAAAATTATTAGACCCGAAAAATAAGCTTCGACAAAAAAATTAGGCCTGATTATAAAATGAGTTGGGCTTTGTGTCCAACTTTTAAAACTGAAATCCGGCCCGACCTGACCTATTTTACTATTACATTATATATATTTATTTTATATTTTATGTATTACGTAATTTTTGTCATACAAAAATACATATATAATATTATAGTACAAACTTTAAAAATTAAGTTGAATTATTTATATTTATAAATTTAATAAAAGAAAATTATTAAATTAATAAAGATTAAATTTTAAAAATTATATTGTCTAAAAAATAAATTATAAAAAAAATATAATATAAATAGGCCTAAACGGGTTTGGACTATTTATTTATAAATATGGGTGGGCTTGGACAAAATTTGAGGCCTATATTTAAGGTCGGGTTGGGCTTGGGCAAGCATATTTAATGTTAATACCATACTTAACTCAATCTAAATCTGATTCGACCCGACTTATGAGCAGGTCTAGACTCAAGTATAATTTTACGATGTTTTAATGTAAAAATATAATAAATTTCTAAAAAATGTTAAAAAAAATTTTGGAAGGCCAAGATCTTTACCAGTAGACCTGCTCAAGGGTCGGGTTATCCGTTTAAACCCGAAGGTTTGCTCTATATTTGGGAGAGTTTGGACAAACATATTAGGCCTAAAAAATAGACTTTGACAAAAAAAAATTAGACTCGATTAAAAAATGGGTCGGGCCTTGGGTTCAACTTTCAAAGCCCGAGCCCGACCTAGCCCGACCTATTTTACTATTATATTATATATATATATTCATCTTATATTTAATGTATTATATAATTTTTATCATATAAACAATACATATATGTAATATTATAGTGTAAACTTTAAAAACTAAATTAAATGATTTATATTTATAAACTTAATAAAAGAAAATTATTAAATTGATAAAAATTAAATTTTAAAAAATATATTTTTAAAAAATAAATTATTAAAAAAATATAATATGAGTGAACCTAAACGGACTTGGATTATCTATTTACAAATATGAACGGACTTGAACAAAATTTAAGATCTATATTTCAGGCGATGTCGAACTTAAATAAATATATTTAATATTAATACTATATTTAAACTCGATTTAAATATAATTTGATCTAACTTATAAATAAATTTATTTACTCTCAATTTATTTACTTTCGATTCATGAACAGATCTATTTACATATCCCGATAAATTTGCCCTTGATTGGGGCCGATCTTTGTTGAAGTTTGACAACAAATAATTAATGATTGAAGTTATTTGTTTATGAACAAACAAATCGTCACGTCGGCAAAAGAAAGCACGTCTCTAGATGTTGAAAAAAGAATTAAATCGTGCAAAAAACTTAAAAATTTCCCGACCATACTATTAAAAAGGAATCAACCGTGGAGCTTCCATGTTCATGAGCGAGTTTGCCGATTAGTCATCATCAATTATGTGCTGTTTTTGAGCAAGCTCCAAGACAGATACTAGCACAATTAGAAATCAAAGCACAACTGTATTCTTACGCAAGCAACGTGTCCAGATTACAACGATAAACTATGTAATAAATTAAATTTAATAATTTATATATTTTTTATATTATATTTAATATATTTTATATTTATATAAAATACGATATATTAATAATTCATATTATATAAATTTAAAAATATTTATATATTTATATTATGTTAATAATATTTTTTATATTATATCATATTTTAATATTTTTATGTTATGAATAATATTTTAACTTCTATAGTAAAGCAGGCACAAAACAATCTTATTTTGATAAAAGAGTAAACAAGCACCGTTGAACTATTTGTAACATTAGAAAAAGTGAAGAAAGAAAGACGAAATTAAAGATAGGAACGTGGTTAATGTTTGTGGCGATATATACAAAATAATTGAACAAATGATGGAGTTCATCTTTATAAAAGATATCCATACCTTTGGCCAAGAAGGGATTTTTTTTTCCTCTCCTAGCATTTAACTAAAAATGGAAAAGGGCAAAAGAAAGAAAACTTTGCTAATCGTGCATTTTATTTCAAATTATATTTAATGCATTAATAATATATAAATTTATATATTATAAATGAATTATATTTTACAATCACGGTAAAAAAATTTTAAAAATAAATACTGATAATTTTTATTTTAACGAAATGATATGATTTGATTCACTGAAAGTGTAAAATTTTTATACTATCAGTGTATTGAATATAATTTTTTCTTTAAGAGAAAGAAGTCAATAAGAATTTGATGTTGGCAAATGTGGAATTTCTTTGTGCATAAGTCATTAAAAAGATAAATTTACCCATTTGATCATATTTTTTCCAAGGGTTTTAGTTTGCTCACTTGACTTTAAAAAATTACATTTTGATCATTAATATTTATAAAATTAATGCTTTGATGACTTAGACATTATAGAAAAAGATTCAAGGTTGAATTATGGGTTTAATTCAGTTGATGTACGCAATCATTTTTAAAAAGTGATATATAACGTATTTGCTAATCAAACTTTAATATCAATAATTATTTTTTATTTTCATTATGTTCTTCTTTAAAAAAAATTATAATCTAACTAAAGGTAATAGAACCTTCATTCTAATTGATTAAAAGGTAAATTTAGACATTTTGATCATATTTTTTTAAAAGGTTTTTATTTTGCTTACTTGGCTTTAAACATTACGTTCTAATAATTAATATTTATAAAGATTAATCCTTTGACCACTTAGACATTATAGAAAAAAGATTCAGTCTAGAGTTTGCTCCTGTTGATTTATGTAATCATTTTTCTCGTTAGTAAATTTAAAATTCAAATTTCAATAATTATTTTTCTTATTTTCATCTTTTACTGAAAAAAAAATCATGAAAAAAATAGTAGCATGGCTCTAACTAAAGCTAATAGAGACTTGACCTTGAATCATCACACATCAAGGATTTCAAAGTAGAGACATTGACATGAAAATCCAATACCCTCTAAGCAAGTGTTGAAACAGCACATGCACAAAGTTCATTATTATTATACTAAAGCCAAAACCCACCAATCTTTCATTATCAAACATATATGAAGGCCAACGAGGCAAAATTTTAATTTCAAATGCAGTAAAGATTACAATGATCAAGTATTTGATATCTAATTTGCCTTCTTAAAGAAATTATTTATTATCAAAACGGGGAACAAGGGCTTAGCTATTTATTGTTTTATATAGAAACGAGTGACAAATAAAAAACTTTTCTAAGTATTTGCCATAATAATAATAATAATAACAAGTGCATGTTGGACGTTCTTGTATGAAAAGTTGGATGCTCCTATGTCAAAAATATTTGCCATCATAATGATAGCAGGAACTTTTTGGAGGTGGAAATAGGACATCAACCCTCCTTTCTGTGGACAAGTGTACGGACATCTAAAGGTAATGGGAACTCAATAAACATTGGGCAGGATATTTGGCTACCAATTAGTGGAGGATTCAAAGCAACATCATGTGGAGCGTAGCTATCTAATCATGTGAAAGTGATAGAGTTGATAGGTGGAGAAAATGAGGTTGTGGAATGAAGATCTGATAAGGCAGACATCTAACTAAAATGAAACTGAAGCAACATCACTTCTCCCACTTGCAAGACACTGCCCACTGGATCGAATGGTGTGGCATTATTGTAAAGATGGCAAATATACAGTTAGGAGTGCTTATAGACTGTTAGAAAGAAAGATGGGGATGGGACCAACGCGGGAGACATGGAAACAGATCTGGAACCTCAATGTGTCGAGTAAGGTTATCCTATTCATTGGAGCGGTTGTCCTGGCTTCTTACTAAGTAATGCAGTGCTTGGATCGAAGTTAGAAGGGTTGGACGGAAACTAAAAAATATGTGGAACTGACCAGGAGACAGTAATATATACTTTGAAGGACTGCATTTTGCAAAGGAGTGTTATGGAACTACTTTATGGCGAGCATAGTGCGGTAACATTATTTTAGATATTTGACACGATTTTTAATTTAAAATCAGTTTATGTTTTGGTAAATTTTATTAGTTAAGGATTACTTTATAGTTAAGTATATTTAATAAGTAAATATTATTAATATAAAACAAATCTTGGTTAACAAGATTTACTGTTGATCAAGTAACAGGCTCTATAAACATAAAGTGAATTTTAACCTTTAGAATTATGAGAGAGATATAATTCTTATGAGATCTTTATGTAGGAAATAAGTTTGCAGGGATGTATGGAAGAGTTTGGTAAAACATTGGATTAATGGGATAAAAGATATTCCATGTCCTCTAACACTAGGAAGCATATATTTTGGTAAATTTTATTAGCTAGGGATTACTTTATAGTTAAGTATATTTAATAAGTAAATATTAGTAATATAAAACAAATCTTGGTTAACAAGATTTACTGGTGATCAAGTAACAGGCTCTATAAACATAAAGTGAATTTTAACCTTTAAAATTATGAGAGAGATATAATTTTTATGAGATCTTTATGTAGGAAATAAGTTTGTAGGGATGTATGGAAGAGTTTGGTAAAATATTGGATTAATGGGGTAAAAGATATTCCATGTCCTCCAACACTAGGAAGCATAGAAAATTGAGTTTGTTTCAGGCCTGGGTTTAGTGTTTCTTTATTGAGTGTTTTGTACTTTTTATAATGTTTATGTTTAGAGTGGATTTTTCTCTCTCATTTGCATATGTAAGCAATTGAGGTTGAATCACATAAAATCTTGTCTCTTGTGCGTATGAGTAATTTTGTGTTGCTCTCAATGTGAATACATCTGCTCTTGAAATTTCCAATAAGTGGTATTAGAGTCATGGTTCAAAACTCAACTTGGTGGCATCACGAGTAATGATGATTATTCAGTTTTGGGAAATTCGTTGTTGCTGATTGTGATTGTGAGATAGGATACATGAAAGAGGAGATTCGCTATGACAAGGTGTCAATTTCAAGGGAGCGATGTATCCAGTATTGTCACCTAATGATCTTTAGAGCCAAACGATATTGAGAGATAATTCATGCTAAGTAAGAGCATTCAAGATTGATTTAATAATATGTAGCTGGGATTTCTTGAAGGCTAATTTTGTTGGAAATTATGTCAAGGTGGAGATTGTTAAATATTTGACCCAAATTCTAATTCAATTTAAATTTGATAAATTCTATTAGTTGGAAATTACTTGGTAGTTAAATATATTTAAGAAGTAAATATTATTAATAGGAAAAAAATCTTGGTGAATAAGATTTCCTAGTGATCATGTAATATGCTTTATAAGTATATAGTTTGCATTAACATTTAGAATCATGAGAGAAATGTAATCCCTATGAGATCTCTATGCGGAAGATAGGATTATAGGGATGTGTGGAAGAATTTAGTAAAACATCAGGTTAATGGGATAACGAGCATTCCATGTACTTAAACACCATGGAGCATAGAAGCTAGATATTTTTTTCAAGCTTGATTTAGTATTTGTTTATTGGGTGTTTTATACTCTTTGTAATCTTTATGTTTATAGTAAGTTTCTCTCTCATCTGTGGATGTAGGCAATTGAGGTCAAATCACATAAAATCTTGTCTCTTCTATATATGAGTAATCTCGTGTTGATTTTAGTTTGTATACATCTTTGCTTGAAAATTCCCAACAAGTTGTATCAGACCCATGACTCAAGACTCGTCATGAAACGATCAAGAATAATGATGATTATTCAGTTTGAGAGAATTTGTTGTTATTAATTGTGATCCTGAGAATAGAGACATGAAAGAGAAGATTTACTATAGCAAGGTGACAATTTCAAGTGGAACAATTGATCTAGTTATTTCAACTAATGATCTTTGGAGCAAAACGATAGTGGTAGATAATTCTCTATTGAGAAGGAGTATTCAAGACGGATTTAATTATGTGGTAATCAAGATTTTTTTGAAGGCTAATGTTTTGGTGGAATTAATATTAAGGTGGCAATCATTAGATATTTCACCTAAATTCTTAGAGAAAATCAACTTAGATTTTGGTAAATTCTATTGGTTTGGAGATTTCTTGATAGTTAACTATATTTAATAAGTAAACATTATTAATAAAAATAAATCTTGGTGAATAAGATTTCTTGGTGATCAAGCAATAGCCTTTATAAATATAGAGCGCGTACTAACCTTTAGAATTATGAGAAAGATGTAATCCCTATGGGATCTTTATGTGGGAGATAGGTTTGTAGTGATGTGTGAAAAAATTTGGTAAAGCACCGAGTGAATGGAATAAAGGGTATTTTATGTGCTCAAACGTTGGGAAGCATAAAAGTTGGGTTTGTTTCTGAACTTGAGTTTAGTGTTTGTTTATTGAGGTTTTGTCCTCTTCGCAATCTCTACATCTATAGTGCATTTTTCTTTTTCACCAGGATATAGGCAATTGAAGCTGAATCATGTAAAATCTTATCTCTTGTGTGTATGAATAATTTCATATTGATCTCAGTGTGAAAATATCTTTGCTTGAGAATTCCCGACACATTGCACAAAAGGGCAGTATGGATAAAAAAGGCAGCAAGTGAGCTATCAAGTATGGATTTTGACGGTGACAGTTTTGTAATGATACTTTGAGGGTTATGGTTATGGAATACTTGCAATAACCTTGAAATGGAAAAAAAAAATTTTGCTCAAATCCGCAAGAAGGCTACTAGAGGATTATAAAAGGTTGCAAGGTTTAGAAATGAGACCAAGACAGCAATTAAGGAGTGTGGGTGGGAGCTTCCACCGATTGAGATTATCAAGGCTAATGTTGATTGTGCTTTGGATGCCGACACAGAAAAAAAAATGCAACAGTATTATTTAGAAATGAAATGAAAGAAGTTATTAAAAAAAAAAAAAAAGCTAAATAAACATAAAAATTAGTTGAATTGGTAAAGTAATATTTAAATTTTTTTTCCTATCATTTAGAATTTTATTTTTGTAAGCAACATTTTACAAGTAAAATCTTGAATGTGTTAAAATCAATAAAATCTTGAATGAAAGAAGCTATCTTTTCTAGAAAAATGTAAACGCTAAATAAAAGAAGATAGTTCAATTGGTAATGCCATAGGTAATTTTTTTTCTTATAGATCAAATTTTGATTTTTGTAAGGAATGTTTTAAAAGTAAAATTTTTAATTTACCGAATAAAAAAATGTATCTTTAAATTTGACGTGTCCCATAAATTATATTTAAAATAAATAAATAAGATACGTGTCATTTCACTAATGTCATTAGTAAAAATTTTTTATTTTACCGTCGATTTATAGAATAATTATCTATATATCAAATTATATTTTCATTAAAAAAAACTAAGGGCTAAATAAAATCAAATTGGGTTCTTGGTTTCTGGCTTCAACTTTTCTTTATAATATTGATAAAGAGGGGAAAAAAATGAAAAGGGAACATAGAACATGGAGAAAAGTAATAAAAGAAGAAAAGCAACAATTCATGATGATAGAGATATGTTCTAGGCTTTTTTCTGGAAAGAAGGGATTGGATTTTCTATTATTTTGCTGGAAAAAAAAGGACGAAAAAAAAATAATTGACTAAGGCACCGGTTTTTCTTTTCTAATTTCTTCTAACAGCAAATGAATAAGAAATTGATTCAACTTGCACGCATATGATAATGACACTGAACCTTTGTTAAGTTTCATCCTACTAAGCAGACCTGTCTGCAGGTTCGGCTGGGCCTGCATTTTCAAATTTTGAAGCAGTTTGAAATTGTATTTTTTATATTTCAATAATTTTTAATAAAGTAAATAGTAATTCGAGTTTAATGAGTAAGTTAAGTTTGATCAAATTCATGCGTTTAAAATTCAAAATTTTTTTTAAAATCAGAGCTCAGCTGGGTCCGCCAATTAGACACCGTTACTCCTAAGTCCTAACTAATAAGATGTCAACAGAAATTATTTTTTGTAAAAGAGGTTACTTATCGAGTATATATAAATATCAGTTAAAAATTATTTAATTATGATTTAAAATTTTTTTTGTATGTAATAAATTATTTTTATTAAATCCAAGGGAAAATAATTTATTACTTACATTTCTTTTTTAAAATATCACTTAAGTTGCACTATGCTTCATACTGACTAACATTTTCCTTAATTAAAGAAAAAAGGTTATCAAACTTGTGATATGTAGAATTTTGGGATTTGAAAATAAAAGGTTATTTCCACCTGTTAAGAAATAAATAATAGAAAGATTGAATAATAATAATAATAATAATAATAATAATAATAATAAAAGAATTTACGGAAGGTGAATTTGAATTTTGAAACCTAAAACTGGTAACAATTATAATCAGGTCCCTTTAAAAATGTATTAAAAATATTAAGCTTTTTCTGATTATATATATTTAAAAATTATTAAAATTAAAATAACACAAAAAGATAAATAATCTTCTTATGTTGCGTAAACTTGAATTTGCTTTTTAAATTTCAACTTTGAAAACCATCAACCGTTGAAACGTTCGTTCGAAATATGATTAAAACAATAATAATAATAATAATAATAATAATAAAGAGATTATTTTCGTAAAAGAAAATGATTTATTGGAAGAAAAAAATACTTAGTCATAATCAGAAGCAATGACCTTATAATTTAGGAGTCTATAATATTTTATTTGGGGCTGTTGGCTAAAGAAGTTTGTGCATCTAATTACATTCAATAAATATTTTTTATTTAGATTTAAAATTTTATTTTATTATTTAAAATATATTATAATATTAAAATTATTTTTATATAATTATTATAATTAAATTTAAATAAAAATATTTTTATTTTTTAAATATTAATTTCGATTTAGCTATATTATTAAAAAATAAACAATAGCCAAGAAGTGTGTTAAGTTTTGTCGTTTTGTGAATTTTTCTAAATTATTAGAAGAAGTGGGTCCTGAAAAACCTTAGTAGCTCACCAGCACGCTTAAATGGCAATTCCACAGCCGTCCAATTCCACTGCGGCAACCGCCAGCCACCTGACGACGGGGACCCATCAAGCCTACATGGATATAGCACATTGAATTAAAAAAAATAATATCACACCAAAATATTTTTAAATTTTATATAATTTAAATTATAAATATATTAAAATTAATATAAATATATAAAATTTTAAATATGATTATAATATAATAAAATATATAAATATAATATAAATTATCAGATTTATCACAGGTTACCCAAAAACCTGTGTAATAACTTTGGACATTATATGGATTACAAGTTGAATAAATAAATATAAAATTATGATATAACATAAATAACTAATATGATTATAATATAAATATATTAAAATTTAATTTATATAATACGAATTATTAATATATAAAATTTATATAAATATATAATATTTTAAATAAAATTATAATATTAAAATATATAAATATGATATTAATATATAAATTATCAAATCTTCCCTTCACACCGTTTAACACTAACTATCCAAACCAAGTTTCAAAAATACAAATTAACCATTTTGATTAACGATAAATAAAATTATACTTATAGGGATTAGTTTAATAGGTAAGTTTTTTTCTTTTGTGATTAAATATATGATTCTAATGCAAAAGTTTTGAATTAGATTTTTGAGGAAAAAAAAGAAAAAAAATAATAAAGAGTATGAATTATATAAAATCATAAATGATTATATAAATTAAATATTATAAGATCCAAATAAAGCTGGGGAACACCACCCAATGCAACCTCGACCGTTGAAAAAGGAAAAAAAAAAAAAGGAAAAACTCGAGAACATGATAACGTAGAATATTTAATATTATATGTTTTATTCTTATTATGAGAGATTCATAATTTGAAATGTCTGTCGTTATTTTGGTTTAAACTAATCATTTTGGTATCGTTGAGCACGTTATTTTTTATTTCGGTATTGTTACGTACCCATATTGATATATTTTATTTATTATTTTATTTTATTTATATTTTTTAATTATTTTATATACATATAATATATTTTTTAAT
>JBBYHM010000016.1:10254250-10269518 GCA_038381775.1 Adansonia rubrostipa | reverse complement strand
ATTTTTTAATACATTATATATTATATACATATGTAAATATTATTTTTGTTTCATGCATATATATGTTTATATCAAAATATAAAATATAAAATTATAAATATTTAATATCTAAAATTTTTATGCATCAAATAAATATAAAAATATTTTTATATATAATAAATTATTAAACAAGTTTAATAGCTTAATTTAATGAATATTTTTTAAATACAATTATAAAAAAATAAACATTAGAAATAAATTTAAAAATTAAAGTAAAATTTTTTTTAAAAAAATAAGTATGGATTGATACGTAACAATGCTAACTGATTTTGATTGATACAGATTGTTATAGGTCGATACAATAATTTTAGGTTGATTAAAACACCAAAATGATATAATGTTAATATTATTTTATTTTAATCTTAAAATTAATATATATTAATTAATAAATATTGATATAATATCGATTAGACGGTGCAAAAGCAAAGCATTCATGCACAGCGAGTTGTCGAACAAGCTGTTCACAGTGTACATCCTCAGAGATGAAAAATAAATTTGATAATATTTAATATGATTATATAAATATTATATGTATAAAATTAAAAAATTTGATGTAATATGAATATATTTTAAAAATTTATCTAATATGAATTATAAATATATTAAAATTAATATAAATATTAAAAAAATTTAAATACTATAAAATATATGAATATAATATAAATATATAAATTATCGAATTTAAAAAAAGAGCTAAATTAAGGGAGTTGATTTTCTCAACATGACTGATGATTTTTGACCGGAACTGTTTCAACTTGGGAAAAAAATTATAAAAAAAATATTAGTGATTGCCAGTTAATACAGCACAATTTGTTTTATTATGAATAAACCTATGGATGCTTTGCATATTCCAGTTTCGTGACACCATTTTGTAAGAAATTTAAATTTTTTAATAAAATTAATTAGAAAAAAATATTAAATGAAGTAAGGAAATGATAGAAGTCAGGTGTTGATTAAGTTGTCAATGGACCGGATCGGGTCATGTCTGTACAATAAAAGAATTTGTTTGCTCAAGAATTGATGTGATCCATTAGATTAAAAATACTTATTCATTATTTAAAATATATTAAAATATTAAAATAAGTTATTATATATTAATATTTATAATATATAATTAAATTTTAAAAAATATTTTTTATTAATTAAATAATAATTCGAGTTAAATTAAATTTATTGAATTGAACGAATAATTTAATTTTTGAATAGATTTAAAAATTAATTTAATTAATGATGATTGCCATATTCAATTTTCAAAATAGTAGAAAGGGGCATAGTTATTATATCAATTGGCTTTGGCAGTATGGTCTTAATTGTTAGTGGAAGTACTTTTCATTGGACAATCTTTCAATAATATCAAGTGGCTTTTCCTATGATTTGTTTTATGAAAGCACCAAATTAAAAAAAAAAATATGTTTTTGGCTTTGAGAATACAAATTAAAGCAATCACTAATCAAACTTTATTGATTCTCCATTTCAATATTATTTCATTTTTTTTTGTGCGTACCAAAACAATCCATACATTAAATCAAAAATATCTCCTCTCATAATTGAGAGACTTGCAAAAATATTCACTTCACTTTTTAAAAAAGCATGCAAGTGCAACCAATTAATTTGATTTCATCACATATGATGTTTTACGGATTAATTTAAAATATTTATATTATTATTAAAATTTTTAATTAGATTTGATGTCATAAGTTAAATGACAGCGATTTATTTAATAAAATTATCAAAAATTCAAATCTAAAATAATAAAAAAATAAATATGTTATTTTTATCTTTTAAAATTTTATTATTTAAAAGGTTATAAATACTATCCACTTTACAGTAAAGATTATTTGAATAACTTGTCTCTTCGAGGTAAAAAAAAAATGCTCACCCACATTTTTGGTGTACTGATTTCTAGTATATCATTGGTCTTTTGATTCCTTTATTACATATTAAAAATTATAAGCTTGTTTGCCCTACCTTTTTAAACTTATAAGTTAAAATAGAACTTTTATAAAAAAGAGAGTAAAACTCATTGATAATCCATTGCTTTTTATCATGTTTTATTTTCATCCATGACCTACAAAAGTTGCATTAACCATTCATGATTTTTATTAGTGTTTCATTTTTATTTCTTACCTTCAAAAGTTACACTTATCATTTTTTACTTTTGATTAATATTTTATTTTCATCCATAACTTTTAAAAGTTTAATATATTAATATTCATGATTTTTTAAAAGATTTTACCGTTCATCTATCTACAAGTGAAACTTAAAAAGTTACAAAATATTCAAAAAAACTTTAATTGTCAAGGCACATTATATGACGCCCAAGCGTAAAGGTCCGTAAAAAGTTAATATCACACATGCAATTATTTATGTTTGAAAAAATAACATATTTATTTTGCTCAAATAAAAGTTAATTTTAGTGAAAAGTTAAAAAAGATAGTAATAATTTAAAAAGTTGAAAAATTGCATGAAAAAAATCAATTTTAAAAGCATCAAATTATATATATATATATATTTTAAAAACATAGTTTTCAAATTTTTTTTTGAAAGATGAGAAATATTTTTATGATGTATATAACTTATATATAACATATTTTTTAAAATAAAATTCATATTTATTTGAAAAAATAAAAGATTTGGAGGAAAATAAAAAATAAATTTATTTTTCTTTCAATAATTTGAAAAAATTTATTGTAAATATTGATTTTAAAAATTTGATAATTAAGTTTTAATCAAGTGTTCCAAAAAATAAGTTTTATTTTAGCAAAATTAAGTGTATTAACTATAAAATATATACATACTATATAATTTTTTTTCAAAAACATAAAAAAAATTGATATATATAAAGCTAATAAAAGTTGGTATATAAACTTTATGATGTCACTAAATGGATATTTTGTTAATTTTTTACTTTTGACTAAAAATAGATGAATGATAAACTTTTTTGAAAGGTTATGGATGGTAAATATAATTTTTGAAAGTTATGAGCAAAAGGAATGTAACTTTTAAAAATTATGGATGAAAATGAAATATTAGTAAAGATTATGGATGATTAATATAATTTAGTCATGGATGAAAATGAAACTTTACTAAAAAGTAATGGATTATCAGTGAATTCTACTCTATAAAAGATAAGAATTTAAAATATAAAGAAAAAGTTATTAAATAATTAATTTTTAAAAGCAGCAAAAGTTATCTAGTAATTTAACTTTTAAAAACTATTTATTATATAGACATAAACTGAGAAGAACAAAAATATCATTTTTCTTTAAAAAAAATGCTTTTATAGAGTTGAGGGATATTTTGTTACATTTTTTACTTTTGCCTAAACTAAGATAAATGATAAATTTTTTTGAAAGTTTATAATTGGTAAATATAATTTTTTTAAAAATTATAGGTGAATAGAATATAACTTTTAAATGTTATGAATGAAAATGAAATATTACTAAAGATTATGGATGATAAATATAACTTTTAAAGATGATAAATGAAAATGAAACCTTACTAAAAGGTTATGAATTAGAAGTGAATTTTACTACATAAAAAATAAAAATTTAAAAAATAAAGCAAAAGTTGTTTGATAATTAACTCTTAAAAATAGCAAAAGTCCTTTAGTAATTTAACTTTTAAAAATTACTTATTATACAGGCATAAACTGTGAAGAAATAAAATATAATATTTAAAAAAAAAAATACTTTCCTTCAGTCTCTAACTGAGAAGAAATACTTTTTTTTCTCTAAAATAATTTTAAAAATATTATAATTTTTTATAAAAGGATGTGTTTTAAAGTAAGATTAGAGAAAGTTCATCTCCTTAGCTTTCCTCTTATCTTTTTTTTTTCTTATTTTGGCAATAAAAATCAGTAACTTAGAAGTTTTAAGAGTACGAGCAAAATTTGTTTCGCCCTACCTTTACTTATAAAGGTAAATAATTTGAGACAAAAGTGTGGAGCCAAGCATGCATGCATGATTAAAGAATTTTATTTATGAACATATATCATCCGAATTATTAAAATCTCTAATGAATTTGATGTTGTAAGTCAATTAACACTAGCAAAACTGAAAAAAAAAGACAACAAATGATAAATATTATAATAAATATAAACTTAAAATATTTATTTTTCTAATTCTTATAAAACAATTTTATTTAAATATTTATAAAAAATTATCTATTTTAACACAAAAGGTTATATATATAATAAGTTTATATATGTAAGAAGTTTATATATATATATATATATATTGTATGAAGAATAAAAAGCATCCATTATCTTATTATATATTATTCTATAACATAAATGAGATATTATTTAAAACTTAAATATATATTGAATTTAGGCTTAGCTCAAATAATTCTTCCATCTCCGAATTCTTGCAAAGTAAATCCTAATCTTTGTAAATTTTCCTTTCTCTCTTTGTAAAATAAATTTAAATATAGTTTAAAAATATTCACTTTAAAATAACGAATGATTTCAAGAAAATAATCTTCCAAACAATAAATGTGTGTAATTTAAAATTAATTAAATGATGTAACAAAATGAATGATTAAGTGCCTAAATAATTACTGAAGTAGAAACCCCAAAACAATTATTTCCTAATAAACAAAAGAAATAAAAAGAAAAAAGTGAATAGAAAAAAAGTAGAAAGAAACGTGCAAGTTTTAAATTTTATTATTCCACACACAAACGTTGGACTTGGAAATATATTAAGGCAAAAACACAATAAGAGACCTAATAATTATTAATAAAAAAATAAATAACCCAAAAACAAAATAAATTAAAATTTGAAGTCAAATAACCCACAAATATGTGAACCTAATTAGAGTGTAGTTAGGAAAACCTTTTTTAAAAAAAATCCCACCTGAACTATGTATTTGGCTTTGAGAATCTATAAATAAAATTTTAAATGAAATTGGTCAATCGAATCGAAATAATTTATTTTGTTTTTTCAATACATAAAATCGAGAATAATTTTGATCTAATAAAAACAAAAAATTTTATCTTATTTCAATCTTTTAATAATAAAAAATAATAAATAAAAAATCAAACCAAATCGATCAACGTATTATAATTGATTAAGATCAATAATTTATTTGATTAACTAATATGTAAAATTAGGAAAAACATCAAATTGCTCAATAAACCTAATTGAAATAGATTGATTTGATGTTGAATCGGTTTTAAATTTTTTTATCATTTTATTGATATTATTTTTTATGCAAATATAATGAGATTTGGACATTTGTATGAAATTAAAATTTAATCATTAAATCAAATGTATGTTTGTGTTAAATGTTTACCCTATCAATACTTGTTTAATATTAAAAAAAATTAAAAATTTTAATCTTTTAATTAAAATCATCTATTGAACACATTAAATCCAAAATTAATGGTTTAATTCGATTTTTTATTGAATGGTGAAAGCAGACCGAAGGAAACTCCGCCCCCACCTATATTAAACCAGCTCACCTCCCGAAATAAAAGCTTGTTGTGGCGTCTCTCCTTTTCTGCTTCAACCACTTTTTTTCGACGTGTACCGTTTTTACGCCACCACAAATAATGCCCTCAGGGGCTCAACGCCGGCTACTATTGCCACCAGCATCGCTGTCTCCGCTGTCCCAACAAACGCCGCCCGAGCCGCCACTACTACCACTGAAAATCACTCGTACTAAAACACCGATCGGTGGTATACTTTTAGGTAAGTACCAATTGGGTCGCTTGTTGGGTCGTGGAAGCTTTGCGAAAGTTCACGAGGCGACTTTACTCGAGGACGACAACACCGCCGTGGCGGTCAAGATTATCGACAAGACGAAAACAGTTGATGCCGCCATGGAGCCGAGGATAATCCGGGAAGTTTCAGCTATGCGCCGCCTGCAACATCACCCAAACATCCTTAAAATCCACGAAGTCATGGCTACAAAGACCAAGATCTACCTTGTCATGGAACTAGCCTCGGGAGGTGAGCTTTTCGCCAAGGTATTACGCCGGGGCCGATTAACTGAATCAGCCGCTCGTAGATACTTTTCGCAACTCGTCTCCGCCCTCCATTTCTGCCACCAGAACGGCGTCGCCCACCGTGATGTAAAGCCACAAAACCTTTTATTAGACCAAAATGGGAACCTCAAAGTTTCAGACTTTGGTCTCTCAGCTCTTCCCGAACAGCTGAACGACGGGCTTCTACATACAGCTTGTGGAACACCGGCTTATACAGCTCCTGAGGTGGTTCGGAGGAAAGGGTACGACGGTTCCAAGGCGGATGCTTGGTCTTGTGGGGTCATTTTATTTGTTTTGTTGGCAGGTTATTTACCCTTTGATGACAGTAACTTGGTGGCTATGTATAAAAAGATTCATCGTAGGGAGTTTCAGTTTCCATCTTGGATTTCAAAGCAAGCAAAATCTATAATATGGCAGCTTTTAGACCCGAATCCTGACACCAGAATGAGCTTAGTAAAGTTAATGGAAACTTCATGGTTTAAGAGAACTTCAACAACATTAACATCATCAAACAACCAGCTAGAAAGCTTGTTACATGACAGGAAGTTAAAACATGACATGGTTTGTAGTGGAGTCAACGCTTTTGACATAATATCTTTGTCTTCAGGGTTGGATTTGTCAGGTCTTTTTGAAGGAGGGAACAACACGAGGAAGGAAAAGAGGTATACTACATCAATGGAGTTGGATGGGGTGATGGAGAGGATTAAGGAGGTTGGGGAGAGATTGGGGTACAGAGTTGAGAAAGGAAAAAGAGGGGTTTTGGGTTTGGGGAAAGGGAGGGTGGTGGTTGTGGTGGACGTAGTGGAGGTTGCTGAGTCGTTTGTTTTGGTGGAGGTGAAGGTGGTGGAAGGTGGGGTTGAGTTTGAGGAAGGGCAGTGTGTAGATTTGGAAGTCAGCCTCGGAGACATATTTGTTTCTTGAGATAATGCTGCCGTAGTGTAGGCTGATGGTTTTGTTTGTATTTGTAATATACATAGTTCTTAATTTTATGGTGTATTCTTTAGTGTTATTGGGTTTTCTTTTAGTCTGAATCGATGTAAATGATGAAAGTTATACTAATGTATTTAGTAATTATTTTTAGCAGCTGAATAAACATTTCCCTTTTGTTAATTTCTTGGCAATTTTCCATAAATTTTCTAGAATTTGATGTTGAATTAACTGCTGTGTTTTGAAAGCTAGATCTTGATATATTTGACTGCAGATTGGTGGTAATCTCTTGTATATAGTTCGGATTCAGTTCATAGATTAGTGTAATAAAATGACCAGATGCGTGAAACGATAACGATAGCTTAGGAACAAATCAAACCACTTCATGTAAGAAAAAGAACAAACTGTGCGCATACAGGAGTTTTTAGTTCTACGTTTGCGAATTGCCAAATCTATATGCAGCTACGGATGCTACGGGAACTAAGCAAGCAAGCATGATGATGTTGATTAGCAGCGTCAAGCTATCTGCTAGGTGCCGAATACCAAAGACTGAGTTGGACAAGAGGTTTTGAGAAAACTAGTCTTTTCCCAATTATATGAAGGCGGTAAGCAAACAGCGAATCCTTGGGTGTCTGAACTTGAGCTTTCAGGAAAAAAAAAAAACAGAATGTTTGATGGAAGATCGGGGACCCTTCTGAACAGCCTGTTATAATAAGAAGACCTTATAACTCGAAATTGATAAAATACATAGGCGTCCCGGTTGACGTATGCACTTGCTGCACAAAAACCACTTAGAGGAAGGTCCATGATGCACAGACAGAGAATCTTTGGTTGAATTTTCATGTCAGAAACACCTCTGCAATGCCAATCAACTTACAGAGCTGTTTGACTCGAACAGTTGCCTATTCAAGCTTAAAAGAATATTGAGAAAATCCACATAATCTACGCTTATGGAGTTGCAAACCACTCTGATTCTGCTCTCTCCGACGCCATATATGTCATAATTGACCATGATGATATCCATATAATAAGACTTGACTAACCATAGAATGCTTGCACACAACATCATTTCACAAAGTAAATTCATTAGCATTTCACTTTCACTTTAAGTTCTCGAAAATCGCTTCTGACTAACCACAGAGCGCTTGCTGTAGAGATTAATCATAGATTTGAAGAATACACATCAGAGTAGAACCCTGAAAACTGAAGTAGTGTTCATAAACTTCATGTGCTTCTTTCAAATAACTTACTTTTGTATAAAGCTTAATCATTTGAGTTTGTATTAATAAAACAGCATTTCCAGCCAATCTAGCACTTTTCAGTGCATAAAAATAACTGGTAGTATTGCTTCTTTAACACTTCAGAATTCGAATATTAGCAAAAGAATTTTATCAATATGCCCACAGACAACAAAATGAAACTCCTCTTTATGCTGAGTCTCTCACGAAATATATAGTCCTTCAGCCATTACTAATTCTCGTAATTTCACAAAGCTTGAGAGAGATCACATTCACATCACAATAAGGGATATGCAATTGCTCAGTAGTCCTGGTTCCTGCATCTTCTAAGGAGGTAGCTTTTTGCCGCACGTGGTAAGCCTGCATTACCATAACTTTTCCCTATTTGTCGTTGTATAAGTGGTGAGCTGACTAAGCTGCTGGATTAGTATCAGATAAAGTTTGGAAAACCTCAGAAAACATAGATTTGTCGAAGGGCACTGGAGCTTTGTGTTGGGGACATGCTCTGATGCTTAATTCAATTTCAACGAATAAGCCAGTAAGAGAAAGAATTTGAAAAACTTTCAATAAGGTTTTTAGTAAGATTTTATGTTTACTTATCTTGGATCAACTTGAAACTCTATGTGGGAAACAAACCCACGAGAATAGAAAATTTTTTTAGTTTCGAAAACTTGTCGCCACTTCCCAAAGGCATCACTAGTATGCCATTGAAACGTTTTGTTTTTGGAAATCATAGAGATGTATAGTCAAGCAACATCAAAGCTCTTTTCGTCTTCTAGTTGTTATTGTAATCGTCAGACATTGAACTCTAATTAGTGATTAGAGGAATTAAGAATGGAGCATTGTATAAACATGTACAATCATGTCATAGTAATTGGCAGGGATTTAAATTGCGATTACGTCGTGTTCAGTGTAGCTGCGAACGTAAAAAATATTACTGTGATCAATTGTAATAAATGTCGGTCATGAATATTAGAGGCGGAAAAGTCAAAACCAATAACTATGAAGTAACGTTGTGGCCACTAATTAAATCTATGTTCTTTGGCTAAAAAAACTAAAAACGATTTAATGCTCAGAAGTGTCTTAATTTCATAATGGCAAAATTGGAACCCCCTGATCTCATGACAAATTAATGCGTACTATATAACAATAGAAACAAGCAGGTATAATTGCCTAAACTTGAAACAAAACGCAAAATACGAAGAGCAGAAGTTCAATGAAGACAGATTGGGAAGCAGTAGCAGTAGCAGGGCTCAATGCAACAGGAGACGAAGCTGAGTGACCCCTAGGAAACGGACAACCGTGGTTCACAAACCACACAGGGCCACCACTTTGGACTCTGAAACCGCCGCCACGTCCGCCTCCAGCGCCACCTTTTCCTGCCACTAATGCTACCATCAAAGCAAAAGCAATGACCGTGATTATTACAAATTTGTTTGCCATCTTTTTAGTTCCTGAGACCTTGCTCATCTTCCTTATTCTCACGGCTGCCTCTTGGGGGCTGGGAGCTCAAACAACAACCTTAAAAACAGTGGCTTATGAACGAAGTGAATGTTGCTTTAGGCAGACAGCCGATTGGGCTGAAACAATTAAAACAGGAGTGGCGAAACAAGGGTTTTTATTTCTTGTTTAACAAGGGAAAAGCCTAATTAGGAAAGTTCTGTTAAGGTATTGATTATATTTTAAAAATTACATTATAAAATATAAATATTATTGTAATTAATCAAAATAAATATATTTTAAAATCTTTGCTGCTCCATATTCCAGGTTTTTTTTTAAAAAATTTTTTTTATAAAAATCCTTTTTTTTCAAGAATAATTAATCAAATCAAATTCAAGTTATTGTAACATTATTTCAATAACAATTTCTTTAAGTATATAAAATCACATATGCTAATTAAACGCTAGAATCATTACATTATTGAATGTCTTGTAAGAACAAACCATCTTTAACCCAAGACTATGAATGATTTAAAACCTTGATCACCAGTGGCATGATCCCCAAATTAGCCTCAGTATCTATTAGCCAACAATCTGGACTTCAGATTAAAACCACGCATAAAATTGTTCATTTGCAGTACTTGCTGAACCATACACCAATATCAAGAAAGCTTTCGGAAGTCCGATTGCGGTCTGCATAGCAAGAGTATATATTATCAGATCACAACAGTATGACTTCGAGTTTTGGTTTTCCACTCTGTTCTTTGAATTTAGATACGAGTGGTAAAAATACAAGTATGTGTCCAACATAAGAATGTTTAGATTTTTTTTTTCCTTTAAAAATTTTTCACGGATTTGAAGGATCATATTTCCATGTCCATATTCAAATAGGCGTTGGACATGGATGTTTGAAATAAGTACTTTAAGAATAATGAACAGTAGGAGCAGCATAGGTTTTGCATGTATAATCAAATTTAGCAAAATCACAAAATTTCATCAGGGCAATTGTTTTTACCTCTCAATTCCACGAGTGTCAGGGGGAAACACTATAACTTTGGTCTCAACTCCTCTCTCCTTTAATGCCCGTGCATGCTACAAGTTTTCAAACGGTAGAAGTCGTTCGTTAGCACATCACCTCAAGTTTCAGATGAGGAAAAGAATGTTTGCATGTGAGTACATAATGTGCTTGCAAAGTTATTCGAGTTTGATAAAAAAAACTCGCATTCAATTAGGTCATTGTTAAGTTAAGTTCAAGCAATTCGAATTATCAAATGCACAAAATTCGAGTATCTTAATACCAAACTCGAATAGGTAGCACTCAACTTTATCCTCTTTTTACCATGTTAAAAAAAATTAAATAGTTCATGCTACGGAAAGGAGTTGTTATCTTACTTGCAATCCATTGGAAACTGGTACGTGAAGAACCTGAGCACCTAAAAGAAAGAAGGAGCTTTAACCTGGAAGGACGAGAAAAAGGAAATGGCTTGACCTCGTGATAATACGGTGCTTACTTGAGGAACAAGTTAGTCAAATAATTAGCCAATTGAAGGGAAATCAATGGGAGTTCAAGAATAACATGCATATTCTACTATAAATTTAAATAAACTAAGTTACCCAGGTGGACATGAGTGTCGGACAAGCATATATTTAATTTTTTAAAGTTTGTTCATGTATTTCAAAGTTTTAATGGGGTAATGTTCACATATTTATGTCTGGACATACATTAGACATAAATGTCAGACATAAGTATATAAAAAAAAATAAAAAAATCAGAGAAACATGGTAAACAAGCGTCACCCTTCATCTTCCCACCAATAAATCCTGGAATTTCTTTTAAATATTTATCATCTGACTGATTTTATGCCAACGCATGCCATGCTAATCAGCTCGATTGGCAAAAAGAGAAAAGGCACCATAGTGGAAAACTAATCTTTATTTCTATATTAGATTTGGAGGTGTGTCAGATATGACTATGTATGTTGATATAGGTATATTCAATTTTTTTTAAAAGTTTTTTTTATATATTTAAAGAATCATACTTTATATCTATATCTAAATATGTGTCAAATACGAATTTCAAACACTAATACTTTTAAAAAAAAAAATAAAGAGTCGAAATAACAATTTAATTTAGTATACCTTCGAGATATGTGAAAGAGGAGACTTGCTGTAAAAGTGAGTCAGGTGGTCAGCTGAAGGTGCTTCAGTAAATATACTTTTTCTATTGCTTCCAAAACATCAATCTGGGATAGCTGTTATACCAACCATGGATGAAATATTACAAACTGGATTCCTTGCAGCAATTGCAGCAAACTTATATGGTACCTGTAAAAAGTAAGGAATAGGTCCCATTCTTAAGCTACTGCTTAGTTGCAGAAGTACATATAAAATATCGAAAAATGTAAATGCTATGTTATGCTGACTCTTCATTTTCTCTGAAGTATTCATGCTTGACACCTGTGTTCAGCATATTTTTAGACGCGAGTATAAGAGCAAAATCCTTTAAATACATAAAAAAACTTTGAAAAAAAATTAAGCATACCCCATGTCGTTCACATACTTATATCCAACACTTATCTCCAAATCCGAGAACATAGCATGAATGTTAGAACATTTGTTGATCACTAAAAAACATTAACATTCCATCAAGTAAGAAAGCCAAATCTGGCCAATCAAGCGTGTGGTTAAAAATCCACTGTGGAAACCACCAAGAACAGTTATTTTAGATGGGTTGGCGAGTCCTTTCTCACTGGCATGATCTATATGCTGTGAGCACATCATTGACATCCTGTGCATGTGTGAAGGAGAGAGGGTTAATAACGTGCACGAAAATGATTTAAAGATAAGTTGATGACTGAGGCAGATATAATAGAACTGATCAAGAACAAGCACCTGAGAGGCTGAGACCCACTTTCCCAGGAGGAATAGATTGCAATGCTTCCTCACCAAATCCCAGTGAACTTCTGAAATAAATTAGCATGTTAGATGAAGATAAATAGTTATGCCAGCCATTTGATGTTTGACAAAATCATAAAAGCTGATTTTTAAAGGAAATTTCCTTAAGCATGAAAAACCAGATATCACAGAAAATCTGCAAATATATTTAGCGCCAGGACTAGAATCAATCTATGCTACTCGAATTTGACTACGAGTGTGGGATACATATATGATCATTTTTTTTATAAGAATTTCATGTATTTGGAGAGTCCTTAGAGAATCATATCCCCGTACTGATGTTCTGATATGCATTGAAAACGAGTGTCAACACGAGTAGTTCAAAAAAAGGAAAACGATTGGTCGGAGCAGCAGAGAAATTAAGTGCTTTACTCAAAGAAATCAGCATAGCTCTCTCACCTTAATAAAGTACTTTGTTAGAAGCACATATGATTGCAAAGCATTTTATTGAAGGAAAATTTAAGCAGCATAGTGAAAAGTGAACCGGTAAGAAAAAGAAGAGAGTTTAACTTTAATCAAATAATCAAAACATAAAAGCAAAATGGATTCTATCACAACTAAACTTTTTTTCTGAAGAAGATATATTTTTGACCCACCTATAATTTACCATTAATAAGCTATAACCAATAGGAGAGAGAAATGCCAATGACTTTGAGAAGCTTGACAAGGAAACAGTATGAGGGCCCCCATGAAGTGCCACTATTAGTGGATCAGATGCATCATTTTTCTAGGAAGATAAAAATATTGCCTCAAAAGGTTTAGCAGCTCCTGAAATGAAATTGGACAAATTACCATCATCAAAAGCTTTCCTTTGGAAGTAATCTTCACAATAGCATTAGATCCAATAGTAATTATAGGTTAATTGAAACACCATAGCAAATAAAACATTTGGTTTAGCCTAGAAATCTATCGCAAATTTATGAAATCCTTTATCTTGTGCACTTCTTACAAAACATTCTACTTTGTATTCGGATGTAGGTGCATTAATCAACAAAATCGGAGGGTTATGTTGCAGATGTTAAATCATGGCTATTCTATTCCTTTATGGCTTTCAATGTGGTTGAGAGAGGTTTTCGGTGTCATGTTCCAAGTTTTTCTTTAAAGTTTTTTCGAGCAGTTGCCAATCATCAGCACAGTTATCTCATTTCACCATCACTAGGATAAAATCTATGTTATTATAGAAAAAGGCTTTTATTCCTAGCTGCAGTTAATCGAGCATATTAAGATACAGAATTTGGTTTC
Organism: Adansonia rubrostipa; assembly: GCA_038381775.1. Classification (NCBI taxonomy): domain Eukaryota; kingdom Viridiplantae; phylum Streptophyta; class Magnoliopsida; order Malvales; family Malvaceae; genus Adansonia; species Adansonia rubrostipa. The sequence continues at coordinate 10,255,689 of JBBYHM010000016.1, read as the reverse complement.
TTGGACTAGTGTGTGAATATTGGACAAGAGGATGTTCAATATTTTTTAAGTTTTCTATGTATTTAGAGGGTCTTCGGAGGGTCAAATCCTCGTACTCATATCTAAATATGTGTTGGACATTGGTACTTCAAGAAAAATGAAGAGTCGAAGCACCATAAGATGCACAATTCAACCGAGTTGAGTCAAACTGGTTTTGACACCTTTCGTTAAGCAATCAGAAACATCCTTCACTGGAATTTGCAGAATACTAAACTGATGAGATGAAAGCAAAGACAAAACCTGCAGAGCATCAGATGTAACTTTTAAAGAACAACACTGGTACAAAAGAAATACAGATGATGGAAATCAAAAAGCAAGCAAAATTAAGCCTTCTCAGAAAATCTGCAAATGGGGCTTGACACATTTAACCAATGCCATGTAGTGCTATTAGTTGATTTGTCAAGACAACCATACTTGATTTTAGGAACATTTATAGGACTTCTGCACATTGTAAGATTAAGAAAAAAAAAAACTACAAATTTCAGTTCTCTTTGTTTCAAAATGAGGGAGAGATTATTAGTTGGGAGAAAAAATCATTTTACCGGCAATAACATTGTCCCCAACTAATGTAAGAACATTCCGTGAAAAAATTGAGTTGGTAGGGGTGATACATAATACTTTGCAACTGTAATAAGATGATAACATTGTCAGGTAATGAAGCAAGAACATAATAGTCTATGCATCTGATAAGGAGACATTTAAACCAATAGTCACCTTAACACACTTACCGAAAGAATCACTTAACAGCTGCGCCAGTAGGAAGATAAAATCATTGTGCGTTCATCAGAAAGCCATGGTTTACTAAGAAAACTTAAACGGCAAAGCCCTGGGAAGTGACCATCCTTAGCACAGTTCACAATAGGAATCTGCAAAGATTTTATAGAATCAAAACAGATTAACGAATCATACGTGAACCTAAGAAGTAGAGGAAAAAAATTACCTGCCTACACTCAAAGATTTTGCAATACCTTTAACAGCGTGTAGCTTGCCACTATGATAACAAGTGAAGTTCAGTTAGGGTTCTTCGACTGCACAACAAGCTCTCTACTGTGCTATAGGATTGAACAGAAAATATAATAGGAAACCTGTTAAGATTGATCACAAACAATGCAGGCTACCTTTTTCCTGCATAGCATTCCCCCACTCAATCCCCTTAAAATTTCCAGCTACCACATACCTTATCTTTTGTACCAACTTTCTTGTAACCCTGATTGTCAAAAGAAGGCTTGGAGGGAATTGGCCCCTCAGCAACATAACCAATAAGAAATTCATCAGAGTTCCAAGAGATCCCCTCAAACCTATACCATCAAGAAAGATTTAAAAGTATATAAGTTTGCAGGGATGATAGCTACCAGTAAAATTGCAGAAAACAATCCTACAGTTGCTGCAAAACACTACTA
>JBBYHM010000016.1:10221313-10236774 GCA_038381775.1 Adansonia rubrostipa | reverse complement strand
TAACTTTCCTTGAATCTGCAATCTTTAATGGTATACGATCTGAATTAATATTCAATTAGTTATATGTATTTATCATTAAAATTAAAACGTCGAACGTATTAGATGCCAATTAATTGCATAAATCAATGAATTAAACTTCGGTTAGAAAATTTTTTTTTATTGATCAGTGTTTAATTTCTTATAATTAAGTACTAAAAAAAATTAACTCGGATATATTTCATTACATTCTTTAAATGTGGAATGAAAATTTCATGTGACTAAATGATTTAGAGCTCTTGAAGTCTTTATTTGGTTAAATTTTAGCAAAAGAAATTTGTTTATTTTCTTTTTCTTTCTTTAGTTTGTTCATTTTTAGTAAGAATTAACTATGATTGCCTGTGCAATCTTGATCACATTGCATTTATCATTATTGTTAATATAACAAATTCTATCTTTGTCATTGCGATCATTTTGCAGTACTTCCGTTCAAAGTGGCAATGACACTTTATAATCCTTTATTTATATAAAAAGGATTATTAACAATGTAAGTTTAATTTATATACACATAATCTTAATACTACGGACCACTGACTAGAAAAACAAATCCCGTTACGGCCAAACGCCCCAAATAGAGTATGAGATGTCAAAAGAAATAAGACTGATACAGAGTTCGGTGGAAGCATTTTTTTTTTCTTTTTTGATCAATAAGTTCGGTGGAAGGAATTAAAGCCATCAATGTCAGTAGTTGCTGATTATAAATGTGTTAATATTTATATTATTTTTTCATGATTGAGATATAATAAATTTATATAAAATTTTATTTACATATATTTTACGTTTATTTTATGTATATTTTGATAAGTTCGTATGTACAAAAGAAAAGAAAGGGAAAAAAGAAAAAATTGTATGTTCATGTTTTTGTTAATTTTTCACGTGTTAAAAGTGTTATAAATTTATATAAAATTTTTAAAGTTAATAATATTTTGATTTATGTATATTTAAGGCATGTTCATATTGTTTTTCATGTTTTGTCATATTTTGATTGTTTTTCTTGTTATTTTTTCTCATGTCTTAATCCATCTCATATTTTACATAGTTTATTATAATAATTCAATTTTAATCTGAAATCCGTTTATTTAAAAATTGGATCATTGCATTAAGTACTAAATATTATGTCCAAAAGAAAAGAAGAAAAAAGCAAGAGAAAGAGGAAAAGGAAAGAGGAAAAAAAAGTAGAAAATTTTATGTATACTTGTTTGTATTAATTTTCACATGTTTAAAGTATTATAAATTTATATTATATATTAATAATTTTTTTATATATATTTTGAAACATTCGTACAAAGAGAAAGAGAAAAGAAATGGAAAGAGGAAACAAAAAAAAAAAAGAAAATTTTGGTATGCTCCTATTTATGCTAACTTTTTAGCGTGTTTAAAGTAATATGAATTTATGTAAATTTTTATATATTAATATTTTATTTGATATATAGTTTGACATATTCATCTATTTGAACTGTGTTCATCTAATTTTTTATGATATATCATATTTTGATTATTTTTATATTATTTTCATATCATATCTTAATTCATCTTATACTTTACATAATTTGTCATAATAATTCAATTTTATCCCTAAATTCATTTACTTAAGCATCATATAATTGCACCAGCCATATATTTAATATAAATACTATGTCCAAAATTTTTTTAAAAAGGTAAAAGAAAGAGAAAACGAAAAGACAGGGAAAAATAGTGAAAAAGTGTTTGTATTTATATTAATATTTTCATATATATATATATATAAAGTATTATAAATATATATAATTTTTTATGTGTTAATTATTCATTTTATGTATCTTCTAACACATTAATATAGCATTGAAAAAAAAAAGCAATAAGAAGTCTGAACTAGCTTGATCTCCACTCGTAAACTTGGTTCAAGTTGATCAAGTTTAATTTTAAAGCTCGTGTTCGATTTGACATAACAATCGAACTTGCTTAAGTAAGCTCGTTTACTTAGTTTAAAATTAAGTTTGATTATCATGCTCGATTTCAAACTATATGATTTGCGTCTGAGTTCAAATTAAGTTTTTTCAATACTAATTAAAATATATAAAAAATAAAAAAGCTCGATTAGACATGACTACTAGAGTTGAGTATTTAAATATGCAAATTCTATATACTTGATAATACAAATGGTTCAAACTTGATTCAATAATAATTAAGTTAAATTTGAATTCCTTTAAAATTATACTCAAATAATTTACGAAACGTGTTTACATCCTAGTTGTTCATAACGATTTGGGCTGTGTCCTGGTAAGCCGAGCCAATTCCATTAACTGCCCAACTAACAAAGTCCAAAATCGACGACATGGTTTGCCTCTAAAGCCCAAAGATCAAAATATAAATGATCCGGTGGCAGTTTTTCATTGGACTCTAACCTAGAAATTTCCCCTATAAAATCCCCCTTTCCGATCCCAAATCACATTTCATATAAGCAACTTTCTTCTTTGAACTGAATAACCAACTTTTCCCGCCATTTTTCACAGAAGAGAGATACAGAGAGAGAAAACGAGTTGAATCAATGGAGTCCAACATTATAGCAGTAGTTTCAGGGAGCCCCCCCAAGGCCAAAGAAGATGCCAAGAAGGAGGAGCTAATCGTCGTCGGCAGCGACGACGGCAGCAACATCAAGAACAGCAAGAAGCCAGTTGTTGTTGCTGTAGTTGCTACTGCTGCAGCTGATAATCATCATCATGCCAAGGGTGCTTCCATCACTTCTCCTGCAAAAACTGAGTCGCCCCAAGAGATCAAGAAGGTGAAGAACGATAAGAAGACGAAGAAGAAGACGAAGGAGGTTCAAGTTTCTAATACCAAGAAACCCTTCTTCTTCTATCTCAATCGGGCCAAAGTAAGGAAAAAAAAAAAAAAAACATTGTATCATTTTTGGGTTAAATAATTTTCTTGGAGTAGACGTTGAGATTTCTTTGTTTTCTTGGTTCTCTGAAATGGGTTTTGGTTATTCTGTCAAGGCTTCTTTATCTGTTTAATTCATGTATGTTTGGAATAATACATATAAATCTTCTGTTTCTTTGCAATGTAGAATTCGGTTTCTGGGTACTTACTACTTATTAGCATTCTCATGTTTTCTTTTGCTTGCATAGTTATCTTTCCCTGAATATATCATGGGATCTTTAATCTTTTTGCCTCTAATAATCATTAGATAAAACTTGGTCGTTTATAATAAATTTTGTTGTGTTTTATTCATCAATTAAACATGCATGTCTTCCTTCTTTATCAGTTTATGGGGTTTTGCCCAATCTAATCTAATCTTTTCTTTGTTGCAGAGGTATATAAATGAGTACAATGAGGTTGAGCTTTGCGGCTTAGGAATGGGTAAAAATCCTTTGATCCTTTATCTTTTCTGTTTCAGGGTTTTATGTGTCTTTTGTTCTCTCTCTAGCAACCCGAATCATTTACTTGAATCTTGTTTATAACTACTAAATTCTTTTTTCCTTTAATATGAATCTTGGTCAAGCTTTTCTTCCACTATTAATTAGATTAGTCTTATACATGTATCAGTCTTTTCGGAAAGAAAATGGCATACTTGGGTGGATGACTCTGAATATTTCAAATGTCACCGGTGGATAATTTCCTATAAAGCTTGCCAATGGCTTGATAAATAAAGTAGAAAAAAGTATGGTCTTTGTATTTCAAAATGGCATGCTCATGTCTTAGGCTTATATGGTAATAGAAATTTTGTTTTCATCAAAATATTTGCTGATACTTGATAGTTATCTTTGACCAGCTATTCCTACTGTTGTCACAATAGCTGAGATTCTGAAGCGAAATGGATTTGCAATCCAGAAAGGTAAGAAACCTTAAATATTTTATTTTCTCACTACATGTAGCTGGTATATACACTTTCGTTTGTATTTTTTCACTGAAAGGTTAAAGGGCAATTTCCGACGGCATTATTGCCTTTTTGTTTCCGATCAAATTTTCCGTGCCTGATTGTTTGAAAAATGACACAGGAATAATGACATCAACTGTACTCAGTGCCCAGGAGGATAAGAAAGGTCGTCAGATCGAGAAAGCTAAGGTTAATGGCCCTGCTTGCTTTCTATTCTATTACTGGGTACTGGTTTTGCATAATTTAGCATCATGCTTGACAAGTTTTCGTGTGTTCATCCTTTCCTTTTGAAGATTGAAATAGTGCTGGGAAAAGCTGAGAAACTTGATGCCATCAATGCAGTATCTGTAACCCCAAAGAAGGCTGCTGATCAGAAGGCATAGAAAAATGAAAGCAATAGTATTCGAATTTCATTTCCGTAGCATCATGATCTTTCCCGTATTTTCCCCTTACGGTTTACTGTTCTAACCTGTCCGGCTGTTAACACGGACTACGGTCGGTTTAATAAGAGATGGTTGAGCTGAACCTTTCTGTTTGTTTTCTCTTTGATCGTCTTTTGTAATCTTTGAGTTAACACTGTAATGGAGTATCAATATACTGTACAGAGTACATAGCAAGTTTAAAAAGAATGTATTTTCTGAGTATCATTTTGAGTTGAGCAGCTGCATTGTCATCTCAATTCTACACGACAATCTGAGTATCATACATAAACAGAAGAATTGCGATTTTATTTTGGTAAAAAGAAGGCCTAAGCCTTGGGATATGAGAAGAACTATAAATATTAGAATTCGAACCCTAAACTTACCGAATATCATGTATTAAGGGCGGCTGTAGGAACCAACTAGGTTAGGCTACGGGTTCAAAACTGCTATGTTCTTAGCAAAGGAGAAAAGGGTTATAGCAAATGATTAATATGATGGTCATGGAATAGCAGCAGAAAGAAAAAAGAAATAGAAAAAGACTAAAAGCATGATTTAGCTTAACCTGGAACTGTTTGAGAAAGTCAAATAGATCCCCCGAAAGAAATAAGAAGATAAAAGTGCAGCATCATGTAAAACTTACGAGTAGCACTTCCCGCTACATCAACTAATTTGAAGTTACTAAGAATAAGTTTAAAACATAAAAGGACAGCTGAAAGAATTACCATCTAATAATGTACAAAGAGCCGAACGTCAATGTCATTGGAAGGATCTCTTTCGCTTCACATTGGCATTAATATTACAAGAAACAAAAATTTTCAGATAACATCTGGAAGTGACTCGAGAGCTGCACGACATTGTTCATCCTTCATGGCAAGCCATAGCAGCATTGAAGTGACAGCTTCATCCGGCAAGAAATTCCTTTCACGCATTTCTTTTAAACGATTCATTGCTTTTTCAACCTCCTTTTCCCGTAAAAGTCCTTGAATAATGATATTAAACGAGATGGAGTCCGGCAAGCAGCCTTTTTCTTCCATTTCAATGAGCAATTTATCAGCCTCCAGCGACATACTTTTCTTGCAGAGGCCGCTGAACATTATGTTGTATGTTACAACATCAGGAACCAAACCGTTCTCACAGATTTCACTAAACATTTTCCTAGCTTCTTCCAATCTTCCAGCTTTACACATTCCATCAATAAGAATACTGAAATGCTCAATACTGGGTTTGTGCTTGTTACTTTCAAGGGAATGAAAAAGGTCAATAGCCTCCTCAATGAGACCATGCTTGCATAGCCCACCCAACATGACTGTATATGTAGATAATATGGGAAATTGACCATAAATATGCATCTCATTGAACATCTTTTGTGCAGTGCTCACTTGCCCTGCTTGGAAAAGCATTCCTATGAGCGTGTTGAAAGTTACGGTGGTGGGTTTAATTCCTTTGTCAAGCATTTTTTGGAAGAGTTGAAAAGCTTCATCAATCTTCCAACTCTTACAATAGCCATTAATCATTATATTGTAGCTAAAAGCATCAAGCTCAAGACCTTGATCAACTATCAAACCCAAGATTTTGATTGCCTCATCTAACTGACCTGTTAAACATAATCCACTCAAAAGTGAATTATAAGTTCGTATGTCTGGCTTCGCCCCCTGTTGAATCATCAGATCAAGTATCCTCTGAGCTTCTCCCGTCTTTCCTTCTTTGCATAGACAATCTATTAAAATTGTAAAGGATACTGCATCCGGAGAAATCGCCTTTCCGACCATCCGATTGAAAATTTTCACAGCTTCTTCCCACATTCCCACTTGGCAAAAACCATGAATCAAAGAGTTATACACGACCAAATCGGCTGTGAGTCCTTGACTAACCATTTCGTCAAAAACGTTAACAGCTTCTTTCAACCTACCTAATCGGCACAACCCATTGATCAAAGAACCATAAACAACAGTATCAGGACTAATTTGTTTTGAAATCATATCTGAAAACAAACTCACTGCCTCGTCAACCATCCCATCTTTACAAAAAGCATCAATAACCATACTATAAGTCATCAAAGTCCCTTGACAATTACTCTTTTCCATCTTCCTATGCAATTCAAGAGCCAGTATCGGATGGCCAATGGTACAAAGCCCATTAATAAGAATCCCATATATAACACCATCCCCTTGAAACCCTGTTTCACACATTTTATCAAAAACTTGAACTGCATCTAAAACCTTACCATCCGCACACATACCCTTCAACAAAATACTAACAGTAATTAAATCTGGCTCGAATCCCCTCTTTATAATCTCACCAAAAACACAAAACCCAGAACTTATTTGCTTTAATTGACAGCAGCAACTCATCAAAATGCTTAAAGTATACAAATTTGGCTTAATTCCTTCAAAATTCAACTTCCTATACATTGAAAACACATCTGAATTGCATTTAAGCTTTGAAACTGAACCCAATACAAAATTAAACGTTTCAATTAATGGGGAAGGTTCAGTTGTTATTAACTTGTCAAAGTAAGTAAGTGCAATATCGAGGGTGATTTTACCTGATTTACATTGACGCCTGACGAAATACTCAAACTCTTTTGGACCAAAAAGGGAGCTTTTTTCTGGGTTTTGAAATCTGGGTCTGGATTTTGGTGAAGAGTTTTGAAAAGGGTCTTTGGTGAATAGAGAGGAAAGGGAGCTAAGGCGTTTGGTTGTTCCTTGAACTGCATGGTTCGAACTAGCTTTACTCTTGAGCAACATGAACAAAAATACTTGTCCCGGGTATTACGAAAACAACGAAAGGAAAGCGTCTTAACAGGAGTTGAAAATTGAAAAAGAAAACAAGCAACTTCAAGAATGTTTATTTGACAAGCCTTTCTTCCAACTTACAGCCTGACGGTTTGTCTGAGGCTCTTGAGTCCAGGGCAGGGCGGGCAAATATACGTGGACTAGTGGAAGTTGTAACGGACGGCAGGTTCGGTTTGTTTGAGGTGGATCTTGATTTTTTTTTTTAGGTTAAATCAATCTTGTTTACATTATTATTATTATTATAAAAAAATTTTATATTTAATTATAAAAACATATAAATATTAATATAAGAGTAATTTTTATATTTTATTATTATTTGAATAATAATATCTATTTTTGGATCTAAATAAGAAATATAAAAAATATTTGGATTATGATTTTAATTCAATTTATGGACATCTCTAGGGTTAGGTTTGAAAAAAGTTCAAAATTGATTTTATTATTGTCAAGTCAAGCTCACAATTGAATGACTCGAGTTACTGAGTGAGTTGAATTTTAGTATATAAATATTTAACCTAAGTAGCTTAGGAGCTTATTTGAATTTTTTTTATTTTTAATATATATTTTTATTATCTTAATAAACATTGAAAAATTAAACTTTTTTCAAATGCAAATTCGAGTTTGAGCATAAATAACTAAGTTTAAAATTGAATATGATAATTAAACTTTTTGTTTACTAAATAAACATGTCTAATCGAACTAACTTAAATAATTCAATTTATGTCTTGAATTGGACTCAAACGTTAAAATTAAATTTCAAGTCATAAATTTCAAATCAAATTCGAATTCGAATTTTTTATTACTTAAACAATTTGATTATTTTAGAAGATTTAAAAAGGAAAAAGATTTCAAGAATATTTATTTGACTGCTTTCTTCGAACTTGAAAGAGCAAAATGATTATACGATTTTTTTGAGGCTAAGCCGAGGTCAAGGTAGCAAATGAATTTATTTACATAGAACAGTGGTAGGACTCTTACTCGAACTACAAAAATGCTCATGCTCTGCTACGAAAAAATGATTTAAAATTTTGGATATAATATTTATATTAATATATGGATAGTATAATAATTCAATTCTTAAATAAATAATTTTAAGGTTATAATTGAAATATAATAACAAACTCTGCAATATATAAGATTAATTAAGACACAACATGAAATAACATTAAAAATAATTAAAACATGCATGACTTAGAAAAATAACTTAAACACACCACAAATACATGCATATTTTAAAATATACGTAAAATAAATTATTAATGTAAAAGAAATTATATAAATTTATCATATTTTTGAACATGCAAAAAATTGACAAAAACACACAAATGTTTCTACTTTTTTCCCTTTTTCCTTTTCTTTTCTCTTGCTTTTCTTTTTTTTTTTTTAAGAACAGACATTATATATTTATGTGTGTGTTAGTGTATGATCAATACAATGTTTTAAATTTTAAGTAAATGACTTTAAGATTAAATTATTGTGATAAATTATGTAAAATATAAGGTGAATTAAGACCTGACATGAAAATAACATGATAATAATCAAAACATGACACGACACGAGAAACAACATGAACTCCTAACAAATAAATAAACGTGTCAAAATATACATAAAACAAAATATTAGTGCATGAAAAGTTATATAAATAAAATTTTATATAAATTTACGATACTTTGAACTCGTGAAAATATGAGCACAAACTTGAATTTTACAAAATTTCCCCCTTTTTTTCCTCTTCCTTTCCGTATCTCTTTTTTTATATGAAAACTGTTAAAAGATACATATAATGAATTATAATGCGTAAAAATTTGTATTAAATTTTAATACTTTGAACATGAGAAAAAAGCACAAATATGAACATATAATTTTCCTTCTTTCCTTTCCTTTTCCTTTCTTATGACTGGTGCAATAATCCACTTCTTAGGTAAATGATTTTAGGGTAAAAATCAAATTATTATGACAAACTATATAAAATACGAGATGAATTAAGACATGACACAAAAATAACATGAAAAAAAATTAAAATATCACATGATAAAAAAATAACATGAACAAGCCGCAAATATATGAATATGTCAAAATAAACATAAAATAAATTATTAACGTGTAAAAATTTATATAAATTTATAATACTTTGAACATGTGAAAAAATTAATCCAAACGTACAATTTTTTCTTTTTTTTTTACCCTTCTTCCATTTATTTTATCTTTCTTCATATGTAAATATATCAAAATATGCATGAAGTAAATTATTAACATGTAAAATAAATATAAACTAAAATACTTTAAATATGAAAAAATTAACAAAATAAACAACACATAATTTTTTATTTTCTAAAAAAGAAATAACCATAGAGCTAATGATGAAAAAAAAACTTTGACTTGCCATGTAGCAAGCCAAAAGAGGTTAAGCAATTCTCCCTAAATATGCATGGAAGAGGATGAGATAACTTTTAATTAATTTCCATATTTTAATCTCATGTCATGTAGAAACATATCTATAATAATTAAATATAAAAGTTGTTTTAAGCATTAATATTGCCTAATTTGAATTGATGCGATATAGATTAAGAGACAACTGAGCTTAAGGATAAGTTAAAATTTGAAAGATAATTAGGGTATTAAGTCATTGTTATTGTTGTTGTTGTTGTTGTTCCCTTTTTTTTTTTTTTTTTTGGAGTAAGAAAGGAAAAAAGACAAAGAAAGGAAAAGAAAAGAAAGGAAAGAGAAAAAAAGAAAGAAAGAGAAAGATATGTGTATTTGTATTGTATTCATATTATTTTTGTATTATAATCATATTTAAGATATTACACATTATATAAATTTTGACATGTGTATAAATTCTGACATATTTGTGTATTTGTGTTATGTTCTTATTATTTTTCATTTTGTATTTTATTTGTTTTTTTCTTATGCTATATTTGTATCATATAATGATATTTATTAAAGTATGAAGTATAATTGATACTATTCAAATAATTCTCAATTTTGTGTCATGTGTTATGTAATTTTTTTGTAATAATCATGTTTAAGGTATTATATATTTATAAAAATTTTGACAAGTGAGTAATACTTATATGTAGACTTTGACATGTTCAAGTACTGTTCATGTTCTTGTATTATTCGTGTCGCGTCAATTTAGTTATTTTTTTATGTTGTATTGGTGTCTATAATCTATTATGTTACAAATTGTCGATTTTAATTGATCATAGTTAAACAATTTTCAATTTTATGTCATATATGGTATAATGGTTGGAGTTATTTTTTGTCTAAATTATCTTCACTCCTCTTGTTTTTTTTTTCTTTCAAATTTATTATAAAGTATCATATCATTAAGAAAAGTTTAGGGAAAAAGTCTCCCTAGGCTCTGAGGGAGTGAAGTAAGTCTTGCTCTTGTGCAAGGTGTTTTATCTCTTTTTTTTTTCTCCCAATATATCCTTGGGATTTTATAGTGGAGAGATAGTCGTAATGTAAATGTTACAATGGAAGACGATTTGGAAAGGTTGTTGGCAAAGTTAAAGTTTATAGAAAAAAAAAAAAAAATCATTAGAGACCAATGGTATACAAAGTTATTTGACAATAATGATCACAAGTCATGACCAGTTAGCACACTTTTAACAAAAGGCATTTCAATATGCTATGATTGCAACATTCAAGGTGATAATTTGTAGCTTGGGAAAAAAAATCTATTTCTATTCAAATTCTTTCCAGGAAAAAACAAAGCTAGAATCATGGAAGGTCCCCTGGAATTTTGACAAATAACTACTTCTCATTTAGCCTTATAAAGCAAGTATGAAGCCTATGGATTATACTTTCAAATGTGCAATTTTCAAGGCTAGAGTCTATGATATTCCTTTGGAGTGGTTCAACAAGAATGTGGTTGAAAGACTAAGTAGCAAAATCGGATCTCTAATTGAAGTGGGTTTAAATGAACAAAATGGTGGGTGGAGAAGATTTTTGAGAGTTTGAGTGAAGCTCGACGTCACAAAACCACTAAGGAAAACTATATTATTGAAATAGAATGGTGGAAGTAGGTAGTAATAGTGGTAGGTAAAATATAAAAGACTCCTTACTTTTTGTTATGAATATGGTTTACAAGGGCATAAGGAAACGAAGTGTGAAAGTGCACATTAAGAGAATATAACGAAGGAAGTAAAGTTAGAATCTTGTTCGACAGAATATGGTGACTGGCGTAGGGCCATACCAATTAAAAGATCCACTATCAAGAGATTATTAGGAGGGAATATAGTCAACAACATGCTATAACCTACAAAAACAATAGAATCACAGTAGTGGGCAACTTATGAAAAGATGGACAGGAGGAAAACGACGATAGTTATGGAAAGTTCTGAAGTTGTAGCAATTGATAATCAATGCTATTATCAAGGTGAATTGTGAAGCAGATTTATAGTAAAATTCAAGGCGAGACAAGAAGGTCAAAACCTAAAACCTCATGATAATTTAAACGATGAAATAGTGATTGGAATGAATGAGCAAATCTCTAGGTCAAAAGAAGTTGAGAGATTAGAAAAGCTAAATGAGAATATCTTGGGCAATAAATGAGGACAACCCAATAATGATAAGCAAAAATGTGGCATGAAAAGTGGCAATAAATATTTAGAAAGTAATATTAATGGATGCACAAAAAGGAAAAGCCATGTCAAGTGGAAAAGTTTGGCCAGACAATCAAGAAGCATTAATGATGGTGAAAATCATGTTGTCAGGAAAAGGAAAACTAGAGGCAATGTAGAAAATTCATCCCAATTAGAATTGAAAACTTCTGCGAAAAGACTGAAGCATGATTTTGAATAGGTAGCACAGAATAACCACAAGGCGAAGCTCGAGTGCCAGCTCCGTTAAAAAGATAAAGATTATAGCTTAGAACTACTGCGGGCTTGGAAACCCAAGAATAGTTAGAGTTTTGCAGAAGCTCATTTAAAATTAAGTTCTCGAAGTAATGTTTTATACAAAACCAAATTTCAGACAATTGACTCAATAGAGTACAGAGGGGTTGTAGGATAGACAATTGTTTTATAGTGGATAGGGTTATGGCCATAAAAGAATGGTGTGAGAAATTCCCTAATTATTTAGTTAAGCATTTAAGTGGCTCACGATCAGATCACATGGTAGTCTGACTAGATAAAGTAAGGACTAAACGTGCAGGCAATAAAAGACAGAGGAAGAAAAGATTTCACTTTAAGAATATGGGCAACCAAGGTTAGATGCGTGAAAGTTATAACAAAAGTATGAGGCGAAACCAATCATCATGAGGTCCAAACTAAGTTGTAGGAGATAAAAAAAATGTCCAAATGACATTCCATAAACATAAAAGATATCAAGCATTAGATCTAGGATCTTAATGGGAAGTTGTATAAGCTACAAAACCTTGAGCTAAATAATAAGGTAATTCGGTAAGAGGAAGAGGTTAGGAGTCACTTGGATAAGTTACAAGAGGATAAGGAAATCTACTGGCGGTAAAGCTCGTGGGTTTAGTAGCTATGAGAAGGAGACAAAACAAATCTTTCTTTCACGCTCAATTAAACACAAGAAGGAGACAAATTTTATATTGGGTTTGGAAGATGATAATAGGGTATGGCAAGGCTTAAAGGATGTTGTGCAAAGAATAGCTATTGATTACTTTAAGACACTAGTCGAAGCTCGAGGATCACAAAACAATGATAACATTCTTTATTCAGTTGAAAGTTGGGTCACAAATGAGATGAACAATTGCCTTCTTGTAGAATTCAAACTTGAGAGGATTATGAAGACGCTCAAACAAAGGAACCCTACAAAGGCACTTAGACACGACAGTATGCCTACACCTTTTTTTTAAAAAAATTGGCACATCATTGGCACTAACATTACAAATTTGTGTCTAGATGTTGTAATGGTAGATCTAATATGCACTCCATTAATTATATCCATATTGTTCTTATTCTAAAAAACAAAAACCCAAAAAACATGACAAAATTTATATCTATTAGTCTTTACAATGTGATTTACAAAATTGTTACTAAGGTATTAGTGAATAAGTTGAAATATTTCCTCCTATCTTGTATTTATGAGAATCAAAATGCCTTCATCCGAGGGAGATTAATTATTGACAATATTATAACAGCTTATAAGGTTGTTTATTCCTTGACATTAAAAAAGCATGGAAGATGGAGCTACTTTGCTCTTAAGCTTGATATGAGCAAAGTATATGATAGGGTTGAATGGTCGTTTCTAAAGTCAGTCATGGAAAAATAGGTTTTGATGATAGATGGATTTCACTCATCATGTAGTGTGCCATAACTATCTTTTATTCTATTATCCTCAATGGGAATATTATTGAGACTTTTACACTAAGCTAGGGTTTTTGAGAATGAGATCCTTTATTAACTTTCTTATTTTTGGTGTGCACAGAAGGATTATCTACATTACCAACCAAATCTCAAAGGAATGGAGAGTTGCTAGAGTTCAGGCAAGTATATCAAGACTTCTAGTTAATCATCACTTCTTTGTAAATGATAATTTATTTTTTACAAGAGCAAACAAAACCACTAGAGAAAAGTTGAAACACATGCTTAAGATAAATCAAGAAAGCCAAAAGATCAACTTTAAAAAATTCATTTTTTTATTTGGCCCAAACACATATACTAAGAAAAGGAATGGAATATAGATTATGTTTGGTATACAAGTAGCTACTAGCCAAAAAATATGTTAGCTTGTCGATAACAGTTGGAGGAGAGAAAAATAAGGTTTTCATAGGAATAATATATTGGTGTATGTCTTTGAACCATTCGGATTGGGTCATGGGATACTTAGTCGAATAATCATATACGTGTTACTAAATTGGAAACATAGGCTTTCCTTCATGTTAGTGGCATGATTAACATTCTTGCAAACACTAATTGGATGAAGCCTATGAAACATAATAGCCTTTGTAAAGATAGTCATGAGTTACGATGATGAAATCTTTATGCATCAAAGCCTTATTTCTAAAAATGTTCCTAGTCATCGTATTTTCACGATAGGGTATTGATAATGCATAAAGACTAGTATATTCTAAGTCTCCATGCATTGGATGAATGCAAATCTTTGATCTCATATAAGTCGAAGTATATGAGATACTTGAGGATAGCATATGAGAGCTTATTCTGTTGTAACACGTTCACTGAACATGGCCTAATAAGAACTCCATTTGGTACGAGTCACTCAAGTGTCTATAAAAATGTTCTCAGGTGCCAATCATGAATAATAGTCGTCATACTTAAGATACCAGGTCATCTTGTATATGGAGTGTCATATTTAGATTTATTTGAAATGGGTCTACAATGAATGGATGCTTAAAGTAGAATACGTTAGGTATGACATAAGCATATGGAGCATAAAAAAGTAATCAAGAGAGAATTCACCACTTTAAGTAACATTCAAGAACATCTCAAATAGTTTTAACTATGGTTAATTGGATTAAAGTCTCTAGCCAGAGCATAATGGATTATAAAAAATAATTTCCCATAGATTCATAATTACTAACCATGAGTTAAAAAAACTAACATGGATAAGGGTTCGAGTAGATACTGCACCATGCTTATCGTCAATCTTGGATATTTAGTGAAAGAACCATAGTAGATTGATCGACTGGATATTGAAAGTTTTGAAGAAGTCACACTTCATTCTATCAACATTTGGGTGGTCGTGATAGGTTGCTAGACCTTGCTTATAATATATGTTTATAAATTAGTAAGTTATGTATTAAAACATAGACTACTATTTATGTTCATTGCCAATATGTTAGGAGCCTAATAGGTCACACATAATAAGACTGAATTATTCAATTGAATATGATATTTAATTATGTTGGACTTAATTAAATGAAAGATAAATTGAGAAAGACTTAATTGAATAAGTTCAATTAAGAATAGTTTCATATATAAATTAGATTTATGAAATCTAATTAGAGATGTCTTAATATGGTAATAAACATAAAATATGTCTTATTAAGCTAATGTCTATTTTAGACATGGTTTTAGGAATAATATTAAATAATACCAAATGATTGTATTTGAAAAATTAAATAACTTTTTTAATAATTATTTAATTAATTATTTAGTACTACTTGCACAAAGGAAAATAGTTTTACTTTGGTTAGAACTCGTGAATTAAGGTTAGGCTAAAAGCCTAATTATCAAGTCAAGGGAGTTTGGTTGTAGATTAATCCAAGTTAGGCTCGTTAATGGGCTAAGCACATGGTATAGCCATCCTTGGTGAGCTATTAGGCTAAAATATTAATATGTTACTACTAAGACTCAATCTTGGATAAGCTGATTAAAATAGTTTTAATTAAACTTCAAGAAACACTTAAAAATAGTG
>JBBYHM010000016.1:10193243-10217807 GCA_038381775.1 Adansonia rubrostipa | reverse complement strand
TAGCCGGTGTTTGTGTGGCAGCAGAACTTATTCCGCCAATCGGGCGTTCTTGCAGCACCTATGTTCCAATTGGCGCATGTCCTCCCCCTTCTTCAAAGCATGGGTGAGCTTTTTTTCTTTTTCTCTTTTTTTCGATAAATAGTATAGGTGAGCTCTACACATATGTCTTGTTGATGTAACAAGGGAGATGCTAAGAAGCTAGCTGCAAAACAGAAAAGGTAGGAGAGATCCAGAGTTGGACTCCGAGGGATACTCTGATGCTTAAGTCAGTAAAAGATATTATGAATGAAGATCTAAGGGAGAATAAAGAAATTCTAATAGCTCATACTGCATGAGTGTTGGTATTACCTCTTTATATAGGCTTTGATAGGAGCTCTACTTGATCTGAAACTCTAGGTAGTAGAAGTTATATATCAACCGAACTTATCGCACCAATGAGATTTGAAATTATCCAACCATCCTCCAATGTTTATCTCCTTAATGAAATCACACTTAGTGACGGAGTTGGTGAAAGGATATAACAATTGCCCCTCAAGGCTGTGGGCGATTATACAGTGACCGATCACAAACCAAAATAAAATCACCAAGGAATGGCAATCTAAAAGACATAGGTCACCTTGATTATGTCGAACAGAAATGAGTTTGGCAAGAAGAAACCCTCTCTTTTTTTTTTGAAAATTTAATTTTAAAGGCTGAAAAGCAAGTCAGTGCATTAAATGGGATCGATGTACGATCCCTATGAAGAGATGCCACTTGAAGGCCTTGAACGAATGCAGTGATTCATGAAATGGTACAAACCAGCCTATAAATAGTCCTTCCTTATCATTTTTGCACACACAAACAATATACCGGATTTTGTGAAAGCAATCTTGAAGTTTTTGCTACAAAAGTTCTCCGACGAAGGCTGAAGTTTGTGAATCTGTCACTGTTTGGGTAAGAGTTCTTTCTATTTTGCACACACAAACAACACACCAACTCTATCACTACGTGTGATTTCATTGAGAAAATAAATATTGGAGGATAGTTGGATAACTTCAAATCTCATTGGGGCGATAAGTTTGATTGTTATATAACTTTTACCCGCCTAGAGTTTCAGATCAAGTAGAGCTATTATCAAAGCCTATATAAAGAGGTAAAACCAACACTCATGAGGTATGAGCTATTAGAATTCCTTCATTTCCTCTTCGTTCTTCATTCATAATATCCTTTACTGACTCAAGCATTAGAGTGTTCCCCTAAAGTCCAACTCTAGGCCTCTCCAACCTTTGTTGTTTTGTAGCTAGCTTCATAGCATCTCCCTTGTTATATCAACAATTGGCGTCATCTGTGGGAACAGACAAGCACATATTCAAAATCTCATTTGGGCTTATAAACGAGTAACACTAAGTTACCACGTAAGCATACCCACTCGACTTACAAGTGTGGCAACTTGCCCACTCAATCTGCGACTTACAAAGTGGCAAACTTGTAGCAAACTTGCCCATTCCATCTACAACTTACGCAGTAATAACTTGACCACTCAACTCAATCTATGACTTACAAAGTGGCAAACTTGTCTACTCGATCTACGACTTACACAATGGCAAACTTGCCCATTTCATCTACGACTTACATAGTGATAACTTGACCACTCAACCTACAACTGAACTTACCCACTTGACCTAAACAGTCTACACCCTTGCCTGAGGGGCTAGTGTTGGGACAACTCAATCTACAACTTACACAACAAGAACTTACCCACTCGATCTATGACTTACACAGTGACAAACTTGCCCACTCGATCTATGATTTACATAGTGGTAGCTTGACCACTCAACCTATAACCGAACTTGCCCACTAGACCTGCACAGTCCACACCCTTGCCTGGGGGGCTAGTGTTGGGGCTAGACAACAATCCCACATCGATTAACCAAGGATATAGACTGTAGCTAACAAAGCAAGGGCCACCCTTCCTCTATTGATACATCTTTTCTCAAAGGATAGAACTATAAGGATAGTATGTGCACTACTCCAAAGTAAATAATATCTTATAAAGAAAGGAGTTACAAATATTGAAATCAAATTTTAAATTTGTTGAATACTATTTTTTAAAAATAATTGTATGAACAACCAACTAAATTAGATCTTAAGTTCACACTTCATTTATGTTCTATATATTCTATATTATCACAAGTAGCAAAAGGCTAAAATATAAGTTTTTTATATTTTTTTTTTCAAATTTCTCATTCTAGTAAACTCAACTGAGTCCCAAAATACTAATTTTATTTAATTAAGCCTTCTTTTTGTATGAAAGAATAAATTTGATAATCTTTTTGTGTCAATATCTGCGCGGCTGTTATCTCTATCAAGTTAACACCTACACGGCACATAAATAATGCTAATTTTTTGGTTTGCTGGAATCAAGGAATGTTTAAGAAATATGGATTTAGAAAAGTGGATTTGGATTTGGTTTGCCATAGAAACAGTGAAGATATGAAATGCATATATACATATATATATATATATGAGTTAATGTTCTTATGTATTTAATTTGGTATAATAAGATAGAATTTAGAGTTTACAAATTTATACAAGTAATAATTCAAATAATTCACCGAAAAATGAGAATAAAAAAAAAAACTTGTGGATTTGAAGATGACTATGAAAGTTGGGTTACATGCATGTTATTACACAATTTATACCAATTTAAAATCTAAATCTTTTCTTTCTTTAAAACTCGACCCTTGATTTACTTTTATTTAGCTTTTTCATTTGGAAAAAAAAAAATTAAAGATAGTTAATGTGAAAAAACTTGAAATTTTAAACAAACATTGAGATAAAAGAAAATTAATATTGTTGGAATGCTTTTGAAAATTCTTTCTAAAATCAAATTTCTCTTTGTTTGGATGCAGGTGGAATGGCAAATTGGGACACCAGCAATACATGAAAGATAATTGAAGGATCACTGCCTAATACTTTTGCTGTTGTTTTTCTTTATATCTTTTGTTATTTTTATTTTGTACAAGGGGAAATATTATTCTTGTTTAATTAGGGTAGGTGGAATTATCTTAATGAATGTAGTTTTCTAGTTTTCGTTTTTACTTATGATTTTTTATCTTTCATATTAAAGAACAAAATTAAACCATATATATTATATTTATATGTTGTATCATCATATATATATATATATATATATATTGCAAAATGTACAAGATTTTCCTTTTAATACTAGGACAAACAAGCTACATTATTACTCAATCTTTCTAATAAAAAAGTCCTAAAAAGTGCTAGCTTAATTGTCAAAAGTAAGGCAAAAAAAAAATTCGATTAAGATGGTTTGAATAGACATACAAATACATATAATAAATCTTTAAGAGATACATTTAGTAAGTTTAAGATTTGATCTAAGATCCTTTCCTTAATTCTAGATTATGATGTCATTTGTACTAAAAAGGCAATACAAGCAAATATATAGTCTTGTTAAGCTTACAATAAAACACAAGTGATAATAGATCCCAACGACAAGAAAATCAATGAAAATACAACAGCTAATAAATTGACAGACGAAGCAATGCGACCCTTATCTTTCCTTATTACCATCCCTTCAGCCACTGGGTAATTCATGACTATAATGTAAAACGAAAGTAAAACTTGCCCCAGCATTTTTCTCCAACTAGCTTCCATGAACATCATTCTAACAACTCCTCCAACAATCGATGCCAAGTTGACTAGCATTATTGTAACCAATGGTGCAACAAAAATGGTGGATGCCCTGAAATCGAATTTACCTTCCTGGTACAGCTTGATTTGTTCGTCGTCGGCGACTTTACTGGTGGTCAAGAAGCTGGCTTTCCTAAGGCCTAATTTTTTCAATATAGAATCCAAGCTTCCATATAAATGGCATGTAACTGATTTTATCATCCATATCCTTTGTTCATTTATCCATTTACGAATTGGCCTTCCTGTGATGAGAACCTCATGTAAATGCTTAGAAAGAGATGACAGGAAAATGAACAAGAATACACTAAAATATGGATCTGAAACCTGTAAGATGAAAGAAAAAACAAAAGACAAATATTTAGTTCCATGAGAATTTAACCATATGGATAAGAATCAAAATAATACAAATTATTAATGTATTTTAATTTATTTAAATATATAATACGTTAAACATAATTATAACATGTGAAAACATATGAACACAATACAGATAAAGGGACTATTGACAATGAACTCATTTTGGTACTTTTCATTATCAAAAATGAAAATATTATTGTCTTAATAATAATACCTATTGATTGTAAGTTTTGGATTCAAAATTAATCAATAAGCACTACAAAATAAGATAGTTTTAGGAAAGAGATAAAGAGATGATAAAAAAATATCCTCTCTATTCTCGATTTAACAGTATTAAATTCATAGATATAGTTTTACAAGGTGACTATTAGAGACGATTTTTTATCCTAAAACTTTTAAAAATAATTTTTCATATTTTGAAGATAATTATTGATTTTCCTCAATTCCCTTAAAATTTTTAATGAAAAGTGAAATTAAACATATGAGAATTTAGGAAAAAAAATATAGTTTTTTTTTTTTCTTTCTTGACATCTTACCTCAGGATACAAAGGAATGCCATTTAGCAGACAAAGTGGAGGGATGGTGGCAAAGCACCAAAGAGGGAGGCAATAAAGAAGAGGGAACAATGAAAGCTCTGCATATCCCATGCTGTGAAGGAAAGATGTCCTTGGTGGCCCATAAAAGAGAGGGCTAAACCTTGAGATAGCTACGTCGACCAACCCTGATCCCCATCTTATTCCTTGAGTCAATAGGTCATTCAAATTTGTGGTCGAAGTTCCTAAGAACTGGGGCCTTGATGGAGCAACATAGGCCGATATCCAGCCTTTGCATTGTAAAGTGAACCCTGTAAGGTAATCTTCCGCAACTGCATCGTAGAGAAAACCTACCTGATATCATAGAAAATTTTACCTTATGTCATTTTCACAAGAATTGAACGCATTGGCAGACAGATAATTATCGTTTCTTTCTATGTTGCTCCGACTCTTCATTTTTCTTTAAATATCCATGTCTTAAGCATATTTAAATACGAATATAGAATATGATTCTCCAAAGATTTTTTAAATTCATGAAAACTATGGAAAAAATTGAATATACTTATGTCAGACACATAAATGTGTTTGGGATATGAAAAGAGGTTGCAAGTGATGAAATTCGAATCTCATAACTACTGAATGTCACTTTTAGAGGTGACAACATGGAATATCATTTCGTCTTTCCAAGCTATAGAGTAATTTATACTTGCCTCTTTACCCCATTTTGTATGATCTTCATAGGAACAAGAAGCTAAAATTTTGGCCTCCTCCAGCAGCATGTTTGAAACTTCTCCATCATCATTAAAATTAGGCTTATAGTCTAGACGGAGGGATTTAATCAACACGTTAGAAGAGCCGAAAGATTTCTTAAGTTCTCTAAGGTCGATACCTGTTAATTTTTGCAAAAGAAAAAAAAAATGAAGAATCATTCAGTGTTTCATAAAAGACTCAAAACAATGGATCCCATAACTATAAAGAGGGAGCAAAGTAACCTTTTTGAATAGAATTGCTGCACAATGCCTCCCTTTTAATATAAAAATTTGTGCCAGACAGTACTGGTCCTTTCAATCCATCCAAGCCAGGCCATGAAATCTGCAATTCGTTCAACATTTCAATTCCATCATCATATATAAGTTTCCATCATCATATGTAAGTTTCAATCCTAAGATTTTTGTATTCAGTTAAAGGTTTTAAATGACAAATCTCTAATAGAACATCCAAAATTTTCAAGTTCCATACCGTGTAGGCTGATCGAACCTCACTGTCATAGATATCATTT
Organism: Adansonia rubrostipa; assembly: GCA_038381775.1. Taxonomy (NCBI): domain Eukaryota; kingdom Viridiplantae; phylum Streptophyta; class Magnoliopsida; order Malvales; family Malvaceae; genus Adansonia; species Adansonia rubrostipa. Next base: position 10,211,939 of record JBBYHM010000016.1, on the reverse strand, counting down.
TTACTGATGTCATGGAATGCCTGAGGGAACTGCACGAATGCAAGAGAAGGAGACATCTTAGGATCAAAGTGGAAACACATTGCTTGCCTTGCCGAGGTTGGGTCATTGCAGTACATGTCACAATCAAGCATTAGAATGTAAGGAGAGTTGCTTAACACCGCTGAGACCCGAAGCTGCAAGTTAAGAAACAAGTTATATCATAAACTCGTACTATATCAGTCAAAGTCTTCATTTTTCATAAAGTTTCCATCTCAAATGCACATCTGGACATGGGTTTAGAGAAACACTTAGAAAGAATTGAGTATGAGTATGCTCATATTGGATACATACTTGTATATAACATTCACATTCGAGCTCAAGTTACCTTTAACTTGTATATAAAGAGAGAAATATCATATATATGTGTAAAGAGAAAGAGTAATACAAGGGCATTGACGGCTCCAGCCTTGAAGTGGTGGGACTGAGAAGTCCTTTTCTCACGAGAAACATAGACAAGGAGAGGCATCTTAAATATTTCATCTTCCTGCAATCCCTCGTTTGAATGTTCTTGTATTACCTGCATACAATTTGACAACATTTCATACAATTTTTTAACTTCTTATCTTGGTATTATAATAGTTTCTACAAACTTCAATTATCTAGTTCAAAGACCGACAAGTAATCCCCTGCAGCCTGCCCGGACTTGAATGTCAACTCATGTCACTGCTAAAGTCTACAATCATCGGTTGAACCTAGGCTTATTCCATTCGGTTCATAAAGTTACTTCTAAAAAATGGCATTCATGCCTAGGTTTAGAATTAGAATCCCAACATCTGCAACTCATTTCTCTACCCCCAAATTGTGACCTCCTTCATAAAAAATAAAAGGTCTACACTTATTGTTTGAACTTAGGTTTAGTCCAGTTGATTCATACAGCTACATTTAAAAAATGACATTCATAGCATTCAATAAGTTTAGAAGTTCAATCCCAACATCTGAATCCCATTTCTATATCCCTGATTGTGATCTCCTTCAAAAAAATTAAAATGTCAACACTTATGTGTTGATTTAAATCACAGTCAAGCAAGAAGCCACCTCTTAAACTTTAAAGAGGTGATACAATGAACTATTTGGGTAGCCTGATTGGGTACGTCATGGCAATGAGGTGTAATACATTACAACCACAACTGTCCATTGCATTTTCCTTATCTAGCAGAGATTGAATCACTGTCATTTTCATTCTTTGCTTAAAGTCTTCAATCAATTAAAGTCACTCATATCATAGTATATGTACGCATCTGGAACAAAGATACCTCAATGCAGGATGGGTGATCGCTTGCAGTATGAACACCTATGTCCTTGAATTTACCATCTTCCCCACCTCTCCTCACACGTTCCTTGAACAACTCATATTTTTCCTGCACCAAAAATCATTTGTATCAACCGTCATTTCGTCAAATTACAGCTATTATTTTTGCAATTTCCAGCTCTCTCCATCACTAAGACTGTCGAATATTTAAAACTACTATAATAGAATCTATTACATCTGCAGCCACAATAGAAGATATTTGTTTGTTAACAAACCTTGATCTTTTGCTTTGCTTCCATGAAATCCAAACTTTTAGAGTCAGAATCGTCAGCCTCAGTGGTTGAAAAATAAACCTGAGGGCACCTTGTCTTGATATCAAACCTCTTGCAAAATGGAAGCCACCACCTTGCAAATCTCCAGGCTTCCTTCATACCATGCAAAGTTATAGCATAACCACCATCATCGGAAAGATACACATGAAGCTTATCTGGTGGATAATCTAGCGCCATAGCTGACAACAAAGTATTCATAACACCAACTGTAGGCTCCTTATCTGGATCCGTGGTGCAAATAAAAACATCAATGGCCGGAAGTTTGTCATCTTCTGGCAGCCTCTCGGGAAATACGGTCCGAGAAACCGGGTGCCAAATATAAGCTCTTCCAAGGAGCCATATGAAAGAAAGAAGCAATTCAGAAGAAAAAACGAAAATCCATGGTATAATGGGGGTGGTTCGAGTTTTGGTTTCTTGGAAAAGGAAACAAGTTCTATAGTATATCAAGAAAGCTATGGCGATTGAATGGAGGATCGCATGTGACCTGTTGATGATCACTGTAAACTTGTTGACATGGCAAAGATGGAGAGGAGGAGAGCCTGAGCTTGAGATTGCCATTGCTTCTCAGCTCTCTTTCCTTCCCAGTTGGTTTGCTGGTTTTCAGTTCAAGAAAGAATGAATCTCCTTCATTTATAACTGACCACAAGTAAGATGTGCGTGAGGATAAAGTTAAGCAATAAAGAAATTTCTTAGAAAACATAAAGTAACAGTAATAATGTTATGCTTAGCAGTCAATTACTTAGCAAACTTTGGCGGCTTCCTAAGTTGACTATATGTGTACATGAAGAGTTAAAATTCATTTGTATTGTGTATAAAAGAAGTTGAAACTCGAAGATAAAAAGCAGGGTGCGGATATTTAAATTTAACAATCAACTATATTAATTGAATAAATTAATTAAATTAAATTTAGGTTCAAAATATATTACTTTTTGAATGTTCCAACATCTATCTCAATAAGTTTATGTTCCTAGAAAAGACCGTCTTTCCAGCCTATTACAAGGTGAATCACGTCTGTTAATTGTTTTAGGACAAAATCAATCACGTTGTTTTTCTTTTTTATTGGTCAACACAATTTATGAAAGTTCAAATTGACCTTCTTCTTGGCAGTCACGCCAAGAGTGAGAAGCAAAATCCAAACTGACATGCATTGTAGTTTGTCGGTAAAATGCGAATTCTTATTTTCAGTGTCTAAAAATTAAACTCAGACAATTTTAATTATAAAAAAATTAAATCTTGATAATTTTAATTATAAAAAAAATTAAATCCTACAACTTTAATTATAAAAAAAAAATTTCCAATTCTCTCTTGTAAATCATGGGGCTAGATTACAAGGGGGATTTATCAAGAGCTGAAACCAAAGAAAAAGAACGATAATAACAATCTGCGACCAAGGATTTGAAATCTGAAGCTGTCCTGTAAAACCGCAATAAAATAAAAATTTTAAAGTAAAAAAAAAAAAATTAAGAATACATAAGATTTACATGGTTTGGTCAATGTGACTTATATCCACGAAGAGAGAGAGAAATTTCTTATTTCTTTTGAAGAACTGATACAGATTATAAAAAAAAAACTCTAGAACCACATATATATAATCACCAAACTGATTCAAGTCGCTTCAATTACAAAGAAAACATTTCCTAAAACCAAAAAACTCTAGAACCGCATATATATAATCACCAAACCGATTCAAGCCGCTTCAATTACAAAGAAAACATTTCCTAAAACCCAAGCCGTCAGCTTCCACCACAAACCTCCATTTTTTTTATCTTTTCGGGTCGAGCTCCCACAATTTCGAATCAGTCATAATTAGAAGCAGATAACAAAATTCAAGGCACTCAACATAAGCATCCCATGACCAGCTTCGTGGTATGTGCACCCAACCAACCTATAAAGTTTTTCTATTGTAGTCGGCCATTTTCATGAGCGTATTATTAGAGTTCTAAATTACGATCATAGGTATGTTTATAATCACGGCACTTTTATTGTGACTAAAGACAGAATGAATATTTTTACAATTATCATTGCATTTATGATTGATCCATGGTTTAAATTTCATTTTAACTCCCTTACCTAATTTATGAGTAGCACGTAAGCTCATTTTATTATTAAAAAAATTTATATTAATATTCATATATTTTTTATAATTTAAATAAAAATATTTTATTAATTGAATAATGACTCAGGCTAAGCCAAGTCAGTTCCAATCAAAAAATATTATACCCAAGTCTAAATCAATTTGAGCCAAGCCTATCAACCTAAGTAACTTATCCCATTTTGAACAAGTCTAATTATAAATGAGAGTTTCTTTATTTTGCACAACCCACCGTGAAAAATATTATTCAAAGATGTAAATTGAATTTATATATATATATATATGTAAAATTCATGATCATGAGTTTAACCATTACAAATGGCTAACCACTCCCATTTCGATTGTGATGAATATCAGTAGCCAAAAAAAAAAAAAAATCCATAGTCACAAAAAAGCAACCTTAAAACTACATATATTTAGTCTTTATATATTACTAAAAAATATAATAATTAACACATTTAAGGGCATAGAATCAAATTTCTTGAAATATAAATATAGCAGCAAATATAGGAAATTACATATACAAGAAATATTATAAGAAATATATGAAATTTCTTGAAAGATCACTACTACAAAATATATTATGATCCATAGTTCCATACCATACATATACATAATGTGCACTCTTTATTATAAATATAAATCCATAGTTCGTGAAATTACAACCATGTTTCAAGGATTGCAATATAAATCTATAGGTTAAATATTAACTAATTTTGATGGATTTAAAAGCAGCCTTAGATTTTGGCACAGGTTTTAATTTAGAACCAATATCCCAAAATTCAGGCTGTAATGAACTATTTGTTAGCAAATTTGGAGGTTGAAAGTAAAGCAATTACCAGAATCATCTAGTCGTTAACTATATGAACTCAGTGACTTCATAATGCAATGTACAGTCCAACAGAAGAATTCCAAGTCAATTTCATCGAAGCCAATCTTCCAAAAGTCAGGAACAGATTACAAGAACTCTGAATAAAAACAACAAACAAAGAACAAAGAGAAGTTGTGAGAAGATATGAGACAAATGCAAATAAATTATTAAATCAATTTCTGAAGAAATCAGCAGATGCAAAGGTTACGCTAATAAGCAATTCGTACATTCAACTTTCCGAAAGAAAAATACCAGTAAATGTAGCAGCAAACATAAAGGAATGATAAAGATTTTCATCCAGCAGGATATGGAATTTAAGTTATCAGGGAGACAAGACCTTGTCATCGTAGTGGAAAGTTCAGCTGATTAAGAGTCCATCTAAGTTACTCGAATTTAGGAGTAAGTGTCAGATACGAATATGTTCAATTTTTTTCTAAGTCTTTTTTTATGTAGTTGGAGGATCATAACCCCATATCTATGTTTGGATAAAAGCTGAATAAGAGTGTCACACATAAGTGCTTCTAAAAAGTAAGAGACAGGGCAACGTGGGAGTCCATTTTATAAAAATTTCAAATACTAAAGAAGTCGTAGGGTAGCATAAATCAATAAGCTAGTAGTACACAGAAAGAACTTCATTATGGCAAATGATGTTGTATGAAAAGCTCCAATTATCTCTTAGAAGAGCCTTTATTCACCTCATTCACAGGAAAGAACTTACCAATCATCAAGCTTTGAAATTACTAAGATTCCAGCATGGATGAGAGTAAAGCATCTTAACAGATATCTTAAAGAAAAAAATGAACCTTGATTCACACAAATTTCTTATACGATCAAGATAATTAAAGCATCAACACTAACTGCCTTCTTAGCATATATCAGACTAGTTATACTTGACCCTCTTTAAAATGTAAAATAACATAGGCAATAGCATCCACGGGCCAGATAAAGCATACAGCATACATTACTACAGGAAGCACAGGGGAAGATTCACATAAACCAATTATCTTGATTCTTGGTCATGAAGAGTAAAGTGACGATATCAATGTCATAAAACTAAATATAAAGATATAACAGCATTGTTTACAATGTTGTTAAGACGTGTGCTTAGACACTGCCCCTTAATGCCAAACAACAAAAACACCTGAAATTCTTTTGGGTGAGGCACAATTGAGCAGGTGCATGCCTGGTGCACTTAGACGTGCTTTTTCATAAGATGATAGGCACAAAAAGAAGCCTGCTTGATTGCAATTCTCTTTAATTTTCTTACATTAACTGTACCTTTACTAGTAAAAGAGATAATATTAAACGTTTTACTCAATTTTTGAATATTTAACAACAGAAATGGGATCATAAGGAAATTGCGCATAATGGGAAACAAAAGAAAATTTTTCTTGCATATTTTGTACGATAAACTAGACCACGCTAAAAAGTTTATTGTCATAATTACATATCTCAAACTTATTATATATTTTTCACAGATACTAATACAAAAATACACAAATAGTTATTGTCCCTTCACTCTGGCAAGCACTTTTTTTATGCTTTTTGGCTAAGGCAATATAAGGATTCTAGTGCTTAGAGCACGCCTTAGGCCCTTTAAATACACAGACTGCTAGCTCTCTTAATTGATCAAAATTTCTCATTAAAACAATATCTAATAAAACCACGAGGACGATGTTTCAGTTAGTTCACTAAGCCTCTGCTCCTAGAATACACAAGCACTTCTTTCAGAGTCATCTTAAAGTTTCTGACATTTAGATATCCATGCAGCAGTAGTATAAACATTAGAGATCATACTAAGAATACATATAAGCTACAAGATTCAAATTTTCAACAGCAAAGCAATTCAGCACATTGAGTCTTAGTCACTGATTACCACAAAAAAAAAAAAAAAAAAACTACCAAAGGGGTTGATGTTTACCTCTAACCTACAGCAGAGTTACCCTTCCCCTTCTTCTGCTCCACCATATAATTTTGAACCCTCTCAGCTTTCTTCCTCATACCCTCAATCATCTCCTCTGTCGCCTCGATTATCTGCTTCGGCAAATGAACCTCCAAGTAATCAAACCACTCCTTTAATGTCATCTTCTCCAAATCTACCTCTACCCTTCCATCACAACTCTTCTTGAATTCATTTTTCATTTCATGACAGCTCTCCCTTACCTCAATCTTGGAATGCTCTACTTGATCTTCATCTTTCCTTGCATGAATTTCTTCGTTTTGCAATGGATTCAGCTCGTCGTTCTCCTCGTCCACTTCATCTTTTATGATGAAAGTTGCATCTTTTTCTATCAAATTTGTTTGTTTCCCCTCTAAATTTTCTTCCTGCTGGTTCTTCTTTCTCCCCCGGGGGCGGCCTCTCCCTCTTTTCGCCTCGACTTCCTGATTTTCAGGAACCTTCGGAATAACGGAATCGTTATTCTTCCTACTCCTAGTAACCCTAACAGCTTCTTTCCTTTCTAATTCTAAATTCTCCAGTTCTTTGTTTAAACTCCCAGTTTCGCTCTTCAAAGCTTTACCTCTCCTTGGCGGATTCCTCCTCCGGCTCTCCACTAACACTGCCACTCCCTCTCCGCCACCTCCGCGGCCTTCGATTTTGATCAAGATCGACGTAGTCTCTCCCAGCTTCAACGTATCGCCGTCGTGGAGATGAAACGGAGTTTCGGCGGGGAGAACATTGGAATTAAGAGTCGTACCGTTAGAGGATCCGAGATCTCGAAGGATCCATTTACCCGAACCGGATTCGATTGTGAGGTGCTTTGAAGAAATGCCGGCGTCTTTGATTGGGACATTGTTGCCACGCATGACTCGCCCGATCCGGATGGCGGATCCGGGTTGGAATCCGATAGTTTCTCCTTTACGTGGACCCTGAACCATCACTAGAGTAATCGGCGGTGGATCCATTTTTAAGGCTCCGGCCAGAGAAAGAAAGTCGGTGCGAAGCGAAATCCCTTCGAAAGAATTTGAATTGGGTTCGGGCGGTCTAAGTTTTCAGTTTCCTTTTATCTCCAAGTTATCCTGTTTTGTGGACCCGGTTAACAAACCGGTTTAAAGTCTAAATTGCAATGCCTCCCTCGCTTTTCTGCCGTGGGATTTTTTTTATCAATAAATACCTTTTTTTTATTTTAACACATACATATAAATTATATTATTAAAAATATATTTTATAAATATATATATATTTGCATAAACCTATTTTATGTTAATTTAATAACTTTTTTTAATGATTAAAACACTTTTCCATTCGTCGTATACCTCTTTTTTTCTGAGCGAATATTTTATTAGCGAGTGAAATTTTACAATCGCCAAATGAGAAACACAATAACACATAAATTGCATTGACAAAGCCTAATAAGCAGGGGGTGTTTACGGGTCAGGATAAATAAGATAAGTCGTGACTCGAAAAGTTTTATAATTTTTAAATTTAAATTTTAAATTTATTTTAATTTATTTAGATATTTATATGTATTATTTATAATTAATTAAAAATTTATGTTAGTATTTATATATTTTATAATTAAATTTAAATAAATTTTTTTATAATTAAATATTAATTTAAAATTACTTGAATTAATAAAATACATATTCAAATTGATTCTAAATAGATTAAATTTATCGAATAAAATGAATATATTAGCTTGTGAACTGTTCTAGTCGTAAGTCTCTTTAACAAGACAAACTTCAACAAAGAGAAAACATCCTTATGCTATCCATAGTTATCACCATGCTAAATAAAATTTTGTAGATATCCGATTTTAGCGGAGCATACGAACAAAGTATTACGTCTCAAATTGTTTTCGGGCTTCAAATTGAGCTTGACAAGCTATTGGGCTCTGTAAGTCATTATGGGCCAGTCCATATTTTTATATTTTATATTTATTTTATTATTTTTTCTTCTTTATTATTTTTTTGTTTTAACTATTGATAGACCTAAACAAACTTAAAAAAAAAAAAAAAATCAGAAGTTGAAACATATGTTAAAAACCAAGCATTCAAGCATTTTTTTTAAGGGCAAAAGTTCTTGTGGCTTTTGTTTATGTTGAAGGCTAAAAGGGCTTTTAAGGGCATTCAAGCATTTTTTTTTTCTTTGAAGGAAAAAGAAGAAAACGATGATTTTTCACAAAGATTTTGTTTTCTTATTCCATTTTTATTTTCTTCCAATTTGGTGATTGAAAGCACATTTTTTTCTTTTATATTTTCCTATATTTTCTTCTTTTAAACAATTTTTTAATTACTTTTTCCTTTTTTTTCCCCCTTTCCATCCCTTTATATTTTCATATATTTATTATTTCAGACATATTTTCATATATGTTATTATTGTAAACAATATTTTAAACAAATAATTTTATCTTATTTTCCATCCCTTCCAATTCTCATATATTTCATTACTTAAAGTATTTTTTTTAAAATTAATTTCATTCTTCTTCCCTTTTAGATTTTCATATATTCTTTTTCATATAAAATCGATTGTTTACTTGCTTATTTATTAATGCTTGCTATGAATCTCTAGTATCCTATCGAATTAACTAACTGTTTATTTCGTTTAATCTTGCTTATTGTTTTACTTAGTTTGCTATAATTAAATTTCATTAAGTATTCATGCAATTTTGGCTACTAATAAACTAAATTAAAGGCACATAACAATCTGTTTTAGAAATTATATGCTTATTGGAATTAATTATAATCATTCGAAAATGAAATTCTTAGTGGGCTACACTTGAGTAAACCTTTAAGAAATTTTAAGGTGAGAATTTCCCTTTAACATTTACCATATCGATGGAGGACATAAAAAAGGAATTCAATATTGAAGGTCGAAATTTATTCTCCTTTTAATAAACTTTTAGTTAGAATAATTGTCCAAAAATTTTAGAAAAGAAAATTAAACAAGTCAAGATTTTCTCCAACGATGGAATTCTTGGAGGCTACGCTTAGTAGACTTTTAAGAAATCAGATTAAATATTGGCTTAAACTTTATCAGATTGATAGAGCGTTTAAGCAAGTAATTTAATATACGAAAATCAATACTTGTTTTTAAACTAATATGTAAGAAATAATGACCTTGTTCTAAAATAAAACATAATTAGATATCATAAGATAAGCTGAATATTATCTTTGAGTTGTGCTTTCTCGCACGTAATTGGAAACCTTAACCTAGTTTTGAATGTAAATTATAACATATACATTTTAAGATACCTTATTCAAGTTTAAAATCACTTTGAAAAGAATAGATTCATATAAATAAATTAATCATAATTTAAAATAGAATAATAATGATTCTATTATTTGTATCAAACGATTGAATTTTTATTTGACATGTTATGACATATTTTAAGCTTTTTAACTCTAGCTTTTGCCAAGGAACCTATCAAACTATTTGCCTCTCTGAGTACATTCTCAAACGGAATGGAACCATTGCTAGAAATGAGTGCATCAATTTCAATAATTAATTAACCTCATTATTCTACCTTTATATGAGATATTGTAAGCATAGTATATATTATTAATTAATTCAAACATAGTGATTGTTCTTTCAAGCCTTTACTTTAACATTGACATTCGTTTTCCTTTTAGTCCATAGATGATAGACCAAAAGCAATAAAACACAAGTGGCATTTGCATCTATTAACTCTCACAGAATCTCTTTTGGAATTTGATTTCGGTTTGTTTGATATAAAGATAGACCAGATGATGAGTTCTACTATGATGTTCGAGAGGAGGAAAGATACAAATTTCCAAAAGATATATTATTGTGCAGAATACCAATTTATTGCTAGGATTCGCTGCGTAATCTCTGAGGTGGGTTTACATTCATACTCTGCATAGTTGAAGCAAATGTTTGGAATTGCTTTTCCAAAATTTTAGGCAAGCATATTGTTTCTTTTATGGGAGAGTTGCATTTGAATATAATTATATTTCCTGATAAAGATTTGTTATTTTATTTGAAAGCTCCTTTTAAAGCTTGATAAATGCATGAAAGTGTTTGCTCTTTGCACTTGCGTCCAACTAAACTCTCCTGGTGTTGAATACTGTGTCTATAGTTCCTTTTACAAATACTGAATGTACGTATTTTTTTTGTTTTTACAAGTACATATTTGCAAGAAAACCAAAATATATGTATTGTTTTTGTGCTTAGAGTATTTGAACACACAAGTAATGAAAGAAATACACGTAAATTTTATGAGTAAAGAAATAAATATATATATATATATATATATGTATGTATTATAAAATTATCAATTAAATATAAGCATTAAGATGCCCAACATGAAGCATGACATTTTGCTAGTATTTTTTAGATCTGACAATTCATATTTTCGTATCATATTAGTATATTTTATCCTGTCATAATCTTATTTAAAATTTTTTACATTTATATCAATTTTGATATATTTATAATTTATATTAGATAAATTTTAATTATTTTATACATGTCATATTTATATAATCATATCAAATATTTTTAAATATAATATTTTCAATTCTCAAACTGTTCATAACTTTAGAGATTTTTTGCTCGCAAAAATGAAATCATAAGACAATGTTATGGTCTAAAGCGACATTCTATGTCATAATATTTTTATAAAACAACTCATCAATCTAATGTTGTTTCTTTTTTTGTCGTGGGTCTATCGGCTAGCTATTATTTTGGGGTTTTTCTTTCTTTTTTTTTTTTCATCAATATGTCCACATAATTTCATCGATATATTATGTTAAGGTAAACATACACATAAGTTTTGAAGAATGAGAAATCATCGATTAATTAAAATTGAAAATTCGATTCTTCATTTTACATATAATGTTCCAATTAATATGATTTACATACATGTACCAAAAACAAAGCAAATTAAATCACATATAAACTTGCAAAAGAACATCACCATCTACAAATCTTTTATTTAGACCTGTTCATAAGTCAGGTCAGGTCGGATCGTATTCGGGCCGAGCTTGAGCATGGTATTAATATTAAATATATTTGTTTAAGCCCGGTCCGGCACGAAATATGGGCCTCGAATTTTACTCAAGCCCGTCTATAGATAGTCTAAGCTCGTTTAGGCTCGCTCATATTATATTTTTTAAAATTTATTTTTTTAAAAAAACATATTTTTTAAAATTTAAAATTTATTAATTTAATAATTTTCTTTTATTAAGTTTATAAATATAAATAATTTAACTTAGTTTTTAAAGTTTACACTATAATATTATATATATGTATTATTTATACGACAAAAAATACATAATACATAAAATATAAAATAAACATATGTAATTTCATAGTAAAATAGGCTGGGCCGGGTCGGGCCGAGCTTGGGCTTTGAAAGTTGAACTCAAAGCCCGGTCCATTTTTTAATTGGGCCTAATTATTTTGTCCAAGCCTATTTTTTGAGCTTAATATGTTTGTCCAAACTCTCTTAAATATCGAGTGAATCTTTGGGCTTAGATGGATAACTCGACTCTTGGGTAGGTGTATTTTCATTTTAAGTGAAGGATGAGCTAATTGCAAATATAATTATTGAATTTGACTTCTCTGCAATCCTGTCTAAGATCAAAAAGGCTAGCATCCTTAGATATCGTTACATTACCAACAAAAATCAATGGGTTAATAAATTATCTCAATATTGAGTAACAAAAAACCTAGCTAACGTTAACTATGTTTTCTCTCTCATAGATTCAAAAAACTTTTTATTCAAAGCTTTTCCTTTTGACAACAAAGCAAGAAAAATGTACTTCAAAATTTGCCTTCTATGAAGTGAACTTGTTACATCTAGATGGTTTTGAAGAGGTTTGTTTGCATCCAATATGTATGATTGTTTTGCAAATCTAACCGTTTGAGAAACCTATATCATTATTAGGATTGTGTATAAGTCGGTTTAAATTGATTTAATTGATTTAACGATAAAATTTGATTAATTAGGTTAGGTTAAGTCGGTTTGATGGTTATGTCGATTTTTTATATCTATTTTTTGGTTAATTCAGTTGGTTATCGATTAGTATAATTATTAACCAACTGATCGAATTAACTTAACTTTTAATATTTAATATTTAATATTTAAAAATTATATATTTATATATATTAATAGCCCAATTAAACCCATACCTAAATCAAATATACAACCCACAGCCTAAGACCCAATAAACTAATTTAATTAATTGACCGAACCGATAGAAATTTGGTCAGCTCGGTTAATTCAAGTATAATAAAAAAAAGTCAGCTGATTTGATTTAGATGATTAATTCGATCATGATAAAAAAATCAACCAATTTAGTCGATTCTTTCGACTAAATCAATTAATTCAATTTTAAACTTTTTCTGATAGAATCAACCGAACTACAATCCTAATCATTATTCATTATGTTACAAATTACTTGATATGTATCTATATATATATATATATATAATTGCTGAGCTTGTAACTTTTTACCAAGAAAATCAATCTTCAAAAAGTTTCAAATAAATTGGTCCATACAATTGTCGAGCATAAACCCTTTTTGCCAACAATCCATCTTCAAAGATTAAAAAAATATTAGGTAGGCTAGGACATGATAAGGAGAGCAAAGAAATATATCTATTTATTTGATTGAATATTGACATTTTATTCCATAGCTTGTTGTCTCTAGATTTTTTTCCCTATTCAAACAAATGGGTATAGTTTCAAAAAAAGTCAGGTCACTAGCTCAATATTTTTGCAAGCTACTTTGAACTTTTTTAGAGCTATCGATGTTTAATCTTTGATTACTAAAATCAAAAGTTCAACAATCTATCAATTGATTATATAATTATCGATTATTTTAATTTTTAAATGTTAATTACAATTGTTTGACTAATTTTTTTATTAAAACATCTCTTTGTTTAAGATAAATGATCTTATAATTTCTAATCTAAAAAAAAAATAGAAAAGATGAGATTCCAAATTCCCAAAACAATTATTAATTTATTCGCCATTGACCTTATATAAATAAAAAACACTTAATTTTGTGCCGAAAGTTTTTAATTCCTTCTCTATTCTTTTAATTGTACCAAATATTTTTGCTCCACACCCTACCTAATTTTATTTTATTAATAATTAATAAGAGTTATACCAACAAACAAATAAGATAAAGAGGATTATATTTATATATTTTATTTTGTTATAATTATATTTAAATTATTTTATATTTAAATAAATTTTAATATATTAATAAGTTATATTATATAAATTTTTAAAAGTTTATGTATTTATATCATGTCATATTTCAGAATTTTTTTCTTATCATACTCGTGTAATATTGTCTAATATTATCAGGTTTATCATTTTTATCATTTTACATAAATCTAATAATTGTGCAGGGTATCATATATTTTGTTATATTAAAATTTTATTTAAAATATTTTATATTTATATAATATTCATATATGATATCTTATTCATATTTTTTTAATATTTTATAATATTTTAATTATTTTTATATTATATTAATATAATATAATTATTCTGTATTTAATATTTAGTTAATCTAATTTTGCGCATTCTTTTTCCATGTCTGCCTCAGGACACCACTTTGAAGAATGAGAAAATAAAAAGTTTTAAGAATTTATTATAATAAATAAAAGCTTAATTTTTTTTTTCATGGGTTCTCTTCTCTTTTTCTTTCCTCTTTCTTTACTTTGGCTGCTTCCTTTTTTCTCTTTTGTCTCACAGTTTGTCTCTCACTAGAATCTCAAGAGAGCTGCTATAGCCTCAATTTGAACTGAAATAGCATCTCTATTGGCTTTTCCACTCCCAGGTAAGATGTCGTCCGAATCAATTTTCTTTTATTTGTCGGGTTTTGGGTGGGGGGCGGGGTGGTTTCAATCTGATGATCTTTGTTTTTTTATTTAGGGGGGTTTAATTGGGCTTGCTGTTCATGACTTGGGTCTTAGATGGTTTTTAAATTTGGGTCTTATGGATTGATTCATAAGATTCTGTTTGCTTCAGTTTTGAGATAGATTATTGATTTTATTTAGATTTTTCATTAGGGTTTTATTGATTTTGTATTTTAATTTGACTGATTGTAGTTGTTGAATTTGTCCAATTAAATTAGTCATAGATTTTTTTTTTTAAATTATATATATGTTTTCGAAATTTGAAAAACTTTGGTATCAATAGCATATGAACGTAAGAATCGTGTTTGTGTCAGTTGGTTTTCCGGTAAATTTAGTTGTAAAAGAACGTGGAAATTTTGACATAATTGTAGTTTTAATTTTGGGTTTAAGGATACTGTGGTGAAAAAATTTTGTAGAGGGTATATGCCAATAGGGAAATGATGTTTCTAATGATTTTATATTTCAAGGTGAGGTTTAAGATTTAGTAATTTTGAGTGGTTTCTTATCTGGGTTTTGGATTTTGTAGCAAGTGGAGTTCAAGGAGTGTGGGAAGGAGTTTTAGAGGGGGGAAATGGCTGGGGTTGCAAGTGAGGACTCTGGAGTGGGAAGGTCTATGGAGGGGATTTCAAGATCAGGAGAAGCTTTGGTAGAATGGCGGTCTTCTGAGCAGGTGGAAAATGGAACACCTTCAACCTCACCCCCTTACTGGGGCTCTGATGATGATGATGATGGTGGTGGTATGCTTTTGGATCCCTTTCATGTTCGGCTGAATGCTCTTTATTCTTTTGAACATGTCTTTGTATGCTGTCTGTTTATTCTCAGCTGTTATAAGGTCTATTGAAGCCTTAGGTCGAAACTTGAATCCTTTATATATAAATCCAGTGATTAAAAATCTTGGAATGGCATGGTTAAAAAATTGGCTTGCATTCAGTTTTGGGTAGTCTGTTGCAAATTTTCTGTCTACATTTTGGAACACGACTGAGGGGTTATCTAATGTATATAAATTAATTATAATCATAATTACAATACGTGGATTAGGTTGTTGAACCATGTATAGATGGACCATAGTTGTCTTGAGAGTAATTTTACCATAGATGGCTTTGGCTTGCTTATTGTTGTTTTCATGAGAAGTTATGTTGTTCAAGCTCTAAGTCATATTGATGGTTGATTATAGAAGGTTAAGTACTGAAGCCTAGTTCTAATGACATATTTGCCTCTTAAAAGAGAGATTGCGAAGATATTTCTCTGACATTCCTGTTTCTTTTATCTCCAGTACCCTTAGATATGCAAGCTGACCAGATGGATGGAAAGGAGGGATCTTTTTGAATTTTGCCTTTCAGACACGTAAAATTTGAGGAGTCACGAATCATGATATCTAGTTAAGCAATTGGTTTTTAGGGCTAATGAATTATTTACGTCAGATTTCTTTGTTTTTCAAAATGTCATCTGTAGTTCGAGGAGTTATTTACTTTATATTCTCTTTTTTCTTTTTTAAATGTCATCTGGAGTACTGTTTCTTCCTGATGTATAATACCATAGGAAGCATATAATAGAGAGATGAATATGCTAGCTTGTTAGTAGATGATGCTTGTTCTGGACTATTTAAGTGTACTAAAACCGCAGATTAAGCTGGGCAAGGGAATATTTCAAGAATTTTTTTTTTCAACCAGTAGTTTTTTTACATCGCCATTTTTAAGAATGAACACTTTGGAATATATTTTTGTCATTCTTCCTTTCTTTTTGTGATTGAAACTTCTTGAACCGAGTTTATTTTTTAATAAGAGGTGAATAGGATAACTTGCGGTGGGTGATGCTTGCTCTGAACTATTTGAGTGTACAAAAATGCAAGTTGAGCTGGCTAGGGAATACTTATCAAGCAGTTCTCTCAGTCTGTACTTTCTTTATATTGCTATTTTAAGTATGAAGTTTTTGGAATATGTTCTTGTTATTCTTCCTTTATTTTTATGATCAAAACTTCTTAAGGTGACTTTACTTCTTTTATAGGACCAAAACCTTCTGAATTATATGGGAAGTATACATGGAAGATAGAGGAATTTTCACAGATTAACAAAAGAGAACTTCGCAGTAATGCATTTGAAGTTGGTGGCTGCAATTGGTACGGGGTTCAAATAATATTGGCTGTTATGTTTCTACTTTGCTTTGTCAACATAATTGTCGTTTAGGACTTCCTATTCTTTATATCATATTGAAATTTTGTGGAGTATACGTTCTTCTTGTTCACCAAACAGATAAATCTTTTAAACTTTATATTGTTGGTCATAAATAAAAATATGGATTTTTAGCAGGGCAAATTCGTTAGTTTTGTTTTGAGCCATTTGCCATGGTTACAGGTATATCTTAATTTATCCACAAGGTTGTGATGTTTGCAATCATCTCTCACTGTTTCTCTGTGTTGCTAATCATGACAAACTTCTTCCAGGTTTGATGTTATCTGTAAACTACGCATTGGATTTATTATCATTGATCTTGTATTAAGTTGTTGAACTTATAGGGTGCCTGGTTCTATTCTGAGACAGGCTGGAGTCATTTTGCACAATTTACAATAGCTGTTGTGAATAAAGATCCAAAGAAATCAAAATATTCAGGTTGGTTGGCTCAATTATAGTTTAATAGTGCTAATAGAGATTATGAACCATGAGTAACTTGCAGTGGATAGCAGATACTTTACATCGATTCTGGAAGAAAGAGCATGATTGGGGATGGAAAAAGTTCATGGAGCTCTCAAAAGTTTATGATGGATTTATAGAATCTGACACACTTATCATAAAAGCTCAAGTTCAAGTCATTAGGTAATCAGTAATTTATGATAAGCGAACCTCTGCCTGCATTGCTTCATTCATTGCTTTCATTACTGTTCATTTCATACTGATCTTTTTTCGATAACCTTTATAGTTTATAGCTAAGTAAGTCCTTCCAATTTTCTTTAGCCCTTTTTATAAATATTAGCACTACATCTATAGACTTTGAATATTGTTCTTCATGCTTATCAACACAAATTTTGCAATCCCCTTCTTTTGCAAATTTAAGATTCAGGGTGAAACTATATAACAATAATAGCTTCAATCTGCCATTGTATTATATCTTCGATGATAAAGTTGGCTTAGTAATGAGGTTATTATATTTTAAAAAGGTTCCTTCCATGGAGTTGTGTCGGCCTTGGTATGTCGCAAACAAGTTGATGTGTTAATTTTGTACACCTGATCTAGTTTTTTTCCATCTTGGTGAACAAAGTTAATATTTTGCTTTGGATTTGTAGGGAGAAATGGGACCGACCTTTTCGTTGCCTCGATTGCCAGTACAGGAGAGAACTTGTTAGAGTATATTTGACAAATGTAGAGCAAATTTGTCGCCGTTTTTTGGATGAGAGACGGCAAAAGCTAGGGAAGTTGATAGAGGACAAATATAGGTGGTCAAGGTAAATGAGTTTACAATCTGTACTTTTAATTACTTATTACTCATGTATAACACAGAATGTGAGTTTTAATTATGTGCAGCGTCTGTTTTTGAAAGATATGCTATGTTTGACTGCTTTCTTTTTGCAGGGTTTTCCTATGAATTGGTTTCTTACTATTACTATTGCCTGATTTTTCTGCATTAATTTTCATCTCTGTTCTTTTAGCATCAAATTCATCTGGCCTTGACATTATGTATCAAAGGTGGCCTCAATTATTTTTGACTAAGTGATTTTTCTTCTGTGTTCTTCATGTTTTAATGGCATATATTTGGTAATTTTGTTTCTCATTGGGTTTCCGTCTTTATCTTTTTGTTGCCTTTTTTTCCCTCCAATTAATTGTTTGCAATTATTGCAGCTTCTGTGCTTTCTGGTTGGGGATTGACCAAAATACCAGGTTCCAAATGTCCAGGGAGAAAACAGATGTGATTTTGAAAATATTTGTGAAGCACTTTTTTATAGAGAAGGAAGTGACATCTTCTTTGGTAATGGATTCACTTTATAGTGGGTTGAAGGCTCTAGAAGGCCAGAGCATAGGCAGGAAAGCAAATTCAAAATTATCGGACTCCGAAGAAATGCCAGCTCCTATTGTTCATGTGGAAAAAGATATGTTTTTGTTAGTGGATGACGTGCTACTACTCCTTGAAAGGGCTGCTTTGGAACCACTGCCTCCGAAAGATGAGAAAGGTCCTCAGAACCGAACGAAGGTAAGTGGTAGTTGTTGATGCTACCCGTTTATATTGCTCACTTCCTTTAGCTTGATTTTTTTTGAATTGTAGTTTAGGGAAGTAGAGATCGTA
>JBBYHM010000016.1:10171458-10190045 GCA_038381775.1 Adansonia rubrostipa | reverse complement strand
AAGGGTTTAGCTGCTTGTATGTGAGGAAGAGTATGTGAATTTGTTGCAGATTTGATATATAGGCATATATATATATACTTGTCCGTAGCAGTACTATAGGTACATGGAATCAGTTTACACTATTGTTTAAATTGTAATTAGGGTTAATTACTTGACTTGGGCATAGCTTGTTAAAACGGAGGTCTTATTTTTGATCAAAGTCAAAATTCTGAACCAAATATTCAGAAACCCGAGCCTTAGACTGTATGACTTTGTCTACCTTGTTTATTTTCCCCCTGCATTGAGAGTCATATGTTTCCTTCTTGTTGCACAAAACACGCATAAGTTTCTAAATAAAAAAAAGAAAGTCAAAATTCAAATTTACTAAATTTTATCTTTTAAAAGGAATTTTAAATAATTGCATGAACGAGATGAATTAAAATTTGGGTTCAATACCAGTCATGTGTTGACAAAAGATAACGATACCTGTGTCAATCGTGTGGAATGGGAATATGGGTTGGAGAATGAATTTAAGGATCAAAATATTAAAATGTTCAAACACGCTCAACTCATATTGATATATGACCGACTGCTGACTTCCCTTTAGGCAAACTGGTAAAAACCGCTAACACATCTTCCCATATTTTTCTTGTAAGTACTGGTCATCTCGTCTCTTGGCTTGTTAGTGTGTATGTCTATATATACATATATATATATATATGTATATGTATGTATAACTTACTGTTTCTTGCTGCTAATCGAGGGTGACTGTCATGTTCAAAACTTCAAATATATAGAAACTTTGGACTGAATGCTTTAAATCTAGACTCTCCATCCAAGATCATAAAGATTTTGTCCGATGAAATAGATTGCTTTTAAAATTTTTTGACTAGGTCCAAGATGAGTTAAGCCTAGACCGAAAATCTGTTTTACTATTTATTATATTATTAAAATATTATTTTTATATTAATATTTATATATTTTTATAATAAATTTAAATAAAAATATTATTTTTATTATTACATGATAATTCAGGTTAGATCAATTTTAATACATAAAAACTTTGTTTAAAATTTGATCTATATGAGCTAGATTCACTGGACTGAACAAATAACTTAAACATTAGACAGATCTACTAGATATCAATTAAGTTGCCCATTTTCACAAAGAAACTAGCAGAATACGGTGGTTCAATTGACAATTGAATTACTTGACCTCACGTTGTTTGGTAGCATAAAATTATAATCAGTTTCAAAAGGAGTTAAGAATGTAGTTCAGGCCCTAGACAAAATTGGTACTTTGATCATAAACTCTTTTGCACCTGAAAACACCCTCTAGCCAGGATGATGACAAAGGTTAATGATTTCAAGCATTAAAACATGCAACACGATTAGCAGCTCATTACAAAATAGTTTTTTTTTTTTTTTTCCAGACTTTGAATATAGTTCAAAGGACTGTATATCTTTATGTATAAGATGGCTTGAGAAGTTCGGGCAGCCCGTGTCAAGATTTGAATCTCATTCTTTTGCTGTTTCTTATTTTCAAAGCTCTAAAAGCCTCATGTATCTTGGTGTTACGGATGGCGTCAAATAGGCCCAGCAAATGTAAATTTCGCCGACCAATTGCGCCTAGGACATGCCAGTCTCCCTGGGTAATAGCTAGTTAATTGCTCTGACAGCATTCAATTAAAAGACAAAGTGGCGAAATTCACTTTTAAAAATTTAAACAATTTGATAATCAAAGTATAAAACTAACAGCTAGGCTATCGAGACTTTTTCTATATTTAACATTTATACTCGACATATATTTTGATATAAGAGTTTGATCTTCTAAACATATATACAAAATTAAAAGATCTCAATGTATTCATATCAAACTTTACTAATCTGATATTCATTTCGAGTCAGGATAGGATAGATTAAGAAGATGCACTACAAAAGAGCGGTAAAACAAATGAAAAAAAAAAAAAAAAAGAACAGAAAAGAATTAAGACATCATGGTATAAAAGTTCTAGTTACAGTTTCGAGCATTTTAACGTATGAAACTGCCGTTTGACAGAAGAAATCTGAAAGAATTTGAAGAATCCGGCTTTGCAAGTACGTTGTTGCCAGTATTATTCCTCCGTGGACGTAGTATCTGTAAACTTTATAACGTTGATGCCAGGAAAGGCGCCGGGCGGTGATGATGAACGAAGGAGATGGCCAGCAGCGGTAATTTCATTGACCACGCAGTGGCCCGACCCACCGGGGATGTTGGTGCAAGGAGAACCAGCAGACGGTGGAACTGGCCCCTTTTGCAGGGATTCGAAATTAGCCACGATTTCCTTGAATAATAATTGCTCCCCTTGCCAAGGCCTTATCGCAGCACCAAATTTTGCAGTAAATGAAAGGAACAAGAGGGTAAATACAAGTGCTGCTCTTCTTTCTTGGATGAATCCCATTTGTATATATCAAGAACTTTGGTAGCTATCCTCTACTTTGCTTCGTTAATATATGATCAAGAAATTATACCAGTTAGGTTTGGATTTGCATATTTGCTGTAGATATATATAGTTGCAGAACTACGGAATTTAAGTCATAAATTAAAGCCGCCAACTGAGTCAAGACGGCATGCATACTAAATAGATGCTTGAAAATTACAGATAAATATGATAATTTTTTATTCATATTATATTCATATAGTTTTGTATCATAATCGTACTTAAAGTATTTTATTTTTATATAAATTTTGATATATTAATAATTCGAATTATATAAATTTTGAAATATTTATTTATATCGTATTATATTTTAATTATTTTATTTATGTAATATTCATTTAATCATATCTTAGATGGTCAGGTGTAATTACAAGTTTTAAAATTACGAAACTGTGAAATTTTGACATGCATGCTAATGTTATATTTTGACCAAGGCGGCGTTTGGTTAATGGAGTTCTCTCCTGACCTGGCCATACAATAAGAATTTTCAAAATCGATAATATGTAGTATCAAGCAACGAGGAAACTTGTGGCCCAAACACTGCTTTATGTAATTGGAGGCAGGTTGAAAAATGCAATGAAACAAAATTTTTTAACAGGTCTCTAACATGCAAAACAAGTTATCTAAATGTGACAATTAGATATATTAATTGTTTTAACGCATGTTAAAGTTTAATGTCCACACATTTATAAATTAGAAAAACCTCAAATACTTTCAAAATGGAAAAAAAATTACATATTCAAAGTAGATGCATCCATAGTTGGACCGGTTTTCGCTTGAAAAAATTTAAGATTTTTTTTAAGATTTATTTTTGACGATCAACCTGCTCGTATTATTCATATTACTGTTTATAATTAATATAAATAAAAAATTATATTAATATTTATGTATTTTATAATTAAATTTAAATAAAAAATATTTTTTTAATTATTAAAATATCAATTTGAATTAGATCGATTCAAATTAATAAAAGACTTATCCAAAACCCGATCTGAATAAACCGAGCTTGCCGAACCTGTCCATCAGTAAGTCTAATTCAAAGTTCAATATATATGTCATCCTTTTAAATTGCGTCCACTCCACGAGCAAAATTGAAAAGAAAATTTGATGTCTTTATATCAGTCATTTGTGATTTTTGTTTAAAAAATAAAATTGAACTTTTAATTTCTTCCATTTGGTTTCAATATTTGACATTGTAATAATAAAAAGAAAAAACAAAGAAAATGTGAATTACCTGCTGTTTAGCAATGACTAATAAACATTTGATAAGGTCATGACTTGCGTAATTAAGTAATTGTTCAAGTTGTGTAATAGTACTTTTTGCCATTGAAAACAGCCTAGGACAAATACTGTTAGATATGTGCTGCTTATCTTCAATAATGTTAAAGTTTTGGATTCCATGGCAATGAAAAATGGAAAAAAATGACTGTGTTGGCCATTTCTTTTAGTTACCGTTATAAGGATTTGATTTCTGATCATTTAAATTGAAAGTTTAATATTTTATCAACAAAACATATAACTATTGACGAGTATATCGATTTTTGTAATATGAAAAAATAAAGTGAAAATGAGATGTTTGTATTCATAAATTATATGGGTTTTTGATTGACTTGAAAAACATTTAAAATCAGTTTAGTTATTATAAAGTTAAGTTTGAACTCGAATAACTTAACTTATCAAGTAAGTCAAATCTTAGTATCCTATCTAAATCGAGTAGATCAAGAGTTTAACCGATTTTTTTTAATTTATATGTATTTTATTATATTTAATTAGTAACAAAATCTCAATTCGATTCTGATTTCGAGCTTTGCAAATATTTGAATTTGAAGTTAAGTATGAAATTGAACTTTTTTTTAATAAGTAAATAATCTAATCGAGCGAGTTCAAAAAGTTTAATTTTTATCTTGAATTTAGCTTTTATTTTAAAAATAAAAATTGATTGAACTTAAACTGAACTTAAGCTAAATTTTGAGTTAAACTTAAAATTTTTTAATGTCGATTACATCCTTGAACCCTAACAATGGGTTGTAAGAGGTTTAAACAGGTAGGGGCGTGAGGCATGGCTAAGTACTGGGGGTGATAATCTTAAAACACCTTAACTTTCTTCCATCAATTGCTTTGATTAACACATTAAAATGATTGGCGTGACAAGAATATAATCCATAAAATCATAACATGAGATAAAAGGTGCTATATCATTTATTAAAATTTAAAAAATAAAAAGATTATTTATGAAATAAAAAAAGAAGAAGAAAATAATAAAGAATCAAGGAAAGGAAAATGGAAACAGAGAGGAAACGGGATGGAAGAAGAGGAAGAAGAAGAAGAAGAAGAAGATCGCAATGTGGAAGTTTTTCACGTCTTCAACACGACTTGAATTTGTGTCCTGTTCAGGACTGCTTACTGGTGGGAAAAAGCTGTTTTTGGCAGCTAAGCAATCGTGATTTGTTAAAGAAGGTTTTGACTGCTAAAAGAAACCAACACCAAGTGCTTCTTTGACGGGGGCTTTGGGATCGGTGACTTATAGTTTGCGTGTGAAATTACTAAATACCCTCTCAATAGTTCATAAATTGCAAAATTATATATATTTATAATATTTATATTTATAAAAATATTAATTTTTTAAAAAAATACTTAATTATTTTAAATATATACATTATCATTTTATGGTATTTATATTTTCTGAAATTATAAAGGGAATATAATTATTTCTAAATTTTTGAAATTAAATTTCAAAATAAATTACTTTTTGATAATTTTAACATCAATTTATTAAAATAGTATTAAAAACAAATTATTCATTGTTTTTTAAACACATTCTTTTTAAACATTTTATTTTTTATGATATTTTTTTACAGTAACGTTAATCTCAAACCCTAATTTTTTTTCTAACACTTTTTAAACATTTTTTTTCTAAATCAAGCTTTTCAATTTTTGAATTTTAAATTTAAAACTATATTATTTGTTAATATAAAACAATTTTGCTCCAAACTTGATCCCATGACAACATGTCTAGGGCGCGAGGGAACTCGAGTCAGCCTTCAAGCATGGCCAATAGCCTCATTTTTGAACATTTTTATTTTTGAAAATTTTAGAACCAAACCAAAAAGAATAATGATAAAATTGCACTCATTTAAAGATGAATGTGCAAATGAACATTTCACTGAGTTCATTGGTGCACGATCTCGACTCAAAGGAAAGAATTCGAATCTCTAAATAAACCATCTTAAATAATGACAAGTTTAATTGCCACTAGGTATGGTAGTATTCTAAGACTTATCCTTGCAAATTTTGTCGGTACACAAGTTAGAAACCTTAAAAAAAAAAATTAAATATTCTTATGTGAATTATTATAATCTTTATAGAATGCTTTAATCATAATTAAAACAACAACAACTGAAAAAACATAAAATTAAAAAGGAAACACTTGAAGTAGATCAATACATGTATGATATGTCAAGCTATGGTATTTATTAATTACATCCTGAATAAACTAACTTGGGGTAATCTTTCTTATTACTTGTTACTCTTACCCTCCATGGAAGTTGCCGCAACAACAGCAAAGCTTTTAATTAACATTGATGCCTGCAGGAAAGGGGGGTGGTGGTGGTGGTGGCGAACGAATTAGACGGCCAGCAACGTTCATGTCATTTATCTCGGATTGACGGGGACGAGGGATGTTAGAACCACCATTAGGATCAGATGGTGGCGTTGGCTGCCCTTTTTGCAGTAACTCCAGGCCAGGAACAATCTTTTTCAATAGTTCTTGCTCTTCATGCAAATTATAAGGCCTAATGGCAGCACCAAACTGTGCTGTAAATGAAATGAACCCAATGCTCAATATCAATGAAACTTTGAAAAGAGTTATAGCCTTAGGGAACTCCATTTCTCAAAGTTAAAGAAAATTTTCAAAAAGGTTTAGCTGCTTGTTATGTCAGGAAGAAGTTAATGCAAAAAATTTATGTGAATTTATTGAAGATTTGAAGCATATATATACACACGAACTTATCTGTAGCAAATACTACAGGTAAATGGAATCAGTTTACACTATTGTTTAAATTGTAATTAGGGTTAATTACTTGACTTGGGCACAGCTTGTTAAAGCGGAGGTCTTATTTTTTATCAAAGTCTTTAACTCTGAATCAATTACTCGGAAACCTGAGCCTTTAGACTGTATGACTTTGTCTACGTTTGTTTTTCCTATATCAACAGTCACATGTTTCCTTTTTGTTGTTAAAAAGAGGCTTAAGTTTGGGAATATAAGAAGTCAAAATTCGGAATTGTGACGCTTAAAACCCAGGTTCAATACCGAGTCAAATGTTGACAAACGATAATGGTAAATGTGGAACCGCGTGGAATGGAAATATGGGTTTGGAGACTGAATTTGAGGATTAAAAACATTAAAATGTTCAAACACGCTCAAGTCATTTGATCTATGACTGACCGCTGATTTCCCTCAGGCAAACTGGTAAAAGCAGCTAACACATGTCTCCATATTTTTCTTGTGAGTTACTGGTCTTCTCATCTTTTGGCTTGTTAGTACAATATATATATATATATATATATATATGTTAGAATACGGTGGTCCAATTTACAATAGAATTACTTGACTTCACATTGTTTGGTAACACGAAATTAATCAATTGCAAAGAAGTTAAGAATGTAGTTCAGGTCCTAGACAAAAATTGGTAATTTGATCATGAACTCTTTTACACCTGAAAATACACTCTAGCTATGATGATGACAAACATTTGATTTCAAGCGTTAAAACATGCAACACGATCAGCAGCACATTACAATTTAGTTTTCTTCAAACTATGAAAGTAGTACAGTAAAGGACTGTATATCATTACTTATAAGATTGGCCTTAGAAGTTCCAACAGTATCTGTCTAGATTTGTATCTCATTCTTTGCTGTTTCATATTTTCAAAGCTCTAAAAACCTCGTGTAACTTGGTGTTTCGGATGGCCTCAAACGGGCCCAGCAAAACTAACTTCGCCCAACATATGTCGCGTAGGCTATGCCCATTCTCCCTGGGCTGCTGGTTGTCGAGGCGGTAAAATGAATCCCACCCAAAAATTCGTTTACAAAAAACTTTGAGCTAAGTTTAATTAAACGCAATTTGATAAGAAGTAAAATATTTAAACTAAAAAAAATTTGGATTCTAATTGATTTGAGTTTGAAATGATTTAAATTTAATAAATTGATCTGAATATGAAATATCTGAACTTGAGATCGACTCAATAATAAACCCATAATAACCAAAATCTAATAGTAAAAATAAGAATAATTGAATTGTAATTAAATAATTTTTTATAAAATAAAAATTTAATTATTAATTTTATTTTAATATATTTTTTTTACTTTTTAATCAAAAGTTAAAATTTAAAAATATATAAAGTAAATTAATAATTTTATTTTCATTGGTTGTTGCTATTTAATAACTACTATTTAAATGGTAAATTATTAAAATGTATACTATATATTTCAAGTAATTTTTAATTATGATTTTTCTTTTAAATTTTGTTTTTAATTAAGATTAGACCATTAAAATAAATAATTGAACAATAATTAGTAGTAGTACTTTTCTGCGTTGTTTTACTGACTCTTAACCTGTTGTCTTATTTCTTATTCAAAAATAGTTGCTTCTCCTTTTGATTTAATTACTAGTGACCATAATTATATTTATCTGTATGCATAATATAAATCGTAATATATTTACATGTTAAATGTTTGAGTTCATCAAATGAATTTTTTTTAAAATCAATTTGATAACATACCATGTCTTCAATGATCATTATTTAACAAATTGGTTTTATATAAAAATTAATCTTATATCCTTTTTTGTGCTGACAAATATTGATAGTAATATATATAGATATAATTAAAAATGTAATGTTGTACAAAAACAAACTTAATAAAAAAATAATAATTTATTTTTGGATTTAAACATTTAAATTATTTAGCAATAATTACTTATAAAATAGAAAAAAATAATGTAAAACCTACTCAAACTCGATTTTGAAATAATCCAAATTAAAAAGATCTCAAATCCAAAACTACTCAAACTTAATATGACTTATCTGGAAAAAACATAAACCAAAAAAAAAAAATCTAAATCTAAAAACCTCTAATCTGATATAACTCAAACCCGAAATAATTGGATTTGAATCTGCCACAATTGCCATCTTTACATTGAGACATGCTTATCTGTAAACCACATGATGTGAGCTACATAATTATCATGCTTGGCACAAATCCAACTGTTTTTTGGTCTATTAATAGAGATACAATTCATGGCACAAAATTTTTGTACTGCCACTAATGTTCAAATGTCCACTTCGTGTTGGGTGATATAATTTAATTATTCGTATATTGTATACACTTAATTTTTCTCAAGCCTCTATTTAGGCATGACAAGCGATCATCAAGGCCATTTGCCCTTGCCGAGTGTAATATCTATCATCCCAAATCAAGGTAAAGTGATTTGGGAGTCAAAAGTAGGGTAAAGCATGCAAAATTCATTATGCATATCGATACTTTGGCTTAAACTTTCTAAAATTTCAAATTCTAGTATGTGTATTAATACATAATGTCAAAGTATCAATACATTTTATCAATGTATTGATACATTCCATTGATGTATCGATAATGTATCAATACAAGGCCTTGACAGTAGCTAGAATTGATTTTTGCAAAGTGATTGTGGTAGGCTTTACCCTTCTTAAACCAAGTCCCTTATAAATTGATAGAGGCATCAAATTTATACTTGCACTAAGTTTACGTAGAGCTCTCCTAAAGAATAGAATCCCAATGGTGCATGGAATAGTGAAACTTTTAGGATCTTTGAGTTTGGATGGAAGTTTCATTTTCACAATGGTGCTTCACTCTTCAGTAATTGCAATAGTCTTAACTTTATCCAATTTCCTTTTCTTAGACAAAATATCTTTCATAAACTTGACATAACTAAGTACTTGTTTCATAGCTTCAGTAAAATAAATATTTAAATGGAATTTTTTAAATACCTTAAGAAACTTCTGGAATTGTTTGTCAAGCTTCTACTTTTGAAGGTACTGTGGAAAAGATGTTGGTGGGTGACCTTGGGGTCGTTTTTCTTTAACTTTTTTGCCTTTTTTTTCACCTACTTATTTTCCCTTGGATTAGTCTCATTTCTTGTCATCTTATCTCTTTACCATTCTTAAGTGTGATAGCTTTACAATGCTTTCTTTGATCTCTTATCGGGTTAAGCTATTGGGATTGTATCCCAGGATATAAGATTAGTTCGACTCATGGATATAAACATACATTATCAAAATAAATAATAAAATGTAGTAGAATTTAAATCAGAGTAACAGTCGAACTTTCTTGAGGATTTACAAGAGGGGTATCCGATACGGTATTTAATCTTTAAAATTTCAGAAATCTAATCAACATCTGATTAAAGATTATCTGATCATAGATCTCATAATTTGGAGTAATCTGAAGTTTAAAAATGACTTGTAGATTTATAACCAGGCTCTTTAAAAAGATCCACACAAATGGCCATTGGAATTTTTGTAGTGTTTGGTAATTCTATGATGCTAGCTATAAGGCTGAATAAGCTTTAACTAAATGGTAATATGCTACTTCTTTCTCTCTTACATAATCAACAATAGTTCAAGGAGGTCGACGGAGGTGAGATAATGTTGTAAAAAGGTAACAATGGTAGTTTCTTGCCTCTTTTGATCGATAACTACTCTCACAAGTGCTAGGGAATTGTTTGCTATCTTTTTCTCAGATTAAAAACAATTTTAGATCTTAATAGATGCAAACAATGCATACCAATAGATTGAAGAAAAGTTGAGCCAACATTTTTTGGCTTAAGTTTATAAGGATTTGACTGTTTAGGGTTTCATTATGTTTATTGTCTCTTACTATTTCAAAACACTTATAAATATATATTTATACGTCTAAAAATTGAATTAAGCTTAACTAATGGGTTAGTTTAGCTCAATAAAACTTAAAGAGTGGCACCACATGGTGTTTTCATTGGGATTCAGGTAAAGCTTTTTTAACTAGTCCATTTAAGATTGAGCTCAACTATTAACTATTTAATATCTTGGCCAAATCTCACACCAATGGATATTTGTGCTTAGCTACAATTAAGTCCAAATAAATTTTGCTCAAAATAAGGCCCATTAGACTCAATAATTAAGGCTGTCGACCAACCCCTATTTACATGCAAGATTATTTAATTTTCAATTAAATTTCTTGCCTAAGTAAAACAATTTGATTTCATGTAAATATATTTAAATAATTATTTAATTTCTAGAAAATAATTTTTCAGCCGAAAACCAAGACAACCTTATTGTTATGCCCACTATTACACATTATCTTAATAAGACACTTTTATATTTTTTGGTATATTGAGACATCTCTAATCAGATTTCACAAATCTAATTTGTACCTTAAATGATAATTAATTGAACTAATTCAATTAAGTCCTCCTCATTAGACCTTGTATTTGATTAAGTCATACTTAATTAGATCCCGAATTTAATCCAAAAATCTATCTTATTGTATGTGACCCATTAAGTTTCCAACATGTTGGCAATGAACATTATTAACATCTTAACTATGTTTATAGATTAAGAGTAGAATCTAGTAACCCATCATAACCATTTAAATGTTGAAGACTCAATGTGACCTTATCAAAACCTTTTAGTAACTAGCTAATCGGTGTAATTTAGTTTTTTCATTAAATGTCCCACAATGAGCATTAGCATGGTGCAGTGTCTACCCAAACTTCAATCTATACTAGTTCTTGCAGCTAATGTTTAACGTTATGAATTTATAGAAATAATTTCTTCTAAATTTATTTGCTTTTAGACAAATAATTCAACCTTATGAACCATAGCCAAGAATAGATAAGATACATCTCGATGTCACTAGGAATGTTGAATCCTGTTTAGATTATTCATCCACCGTTATATGGTTCATGCCATACCCAAAATCAACTTGCCATAGGCAACCCTTTTTATGGACCCGTCCAGATGAAATCAAAGTATGACATTCCCTATACAAGATGATATGGTATGACAAGTTTAATGATTATTTACATGACTAGCATATGAGAAAATTTCCTTAGACACTTGAATGACTAGTACCAAATGCACTTCTTGCAAGGGCAAAT
The DNA here is from genome assembly GCA_038381775.1 of Adansonia rubrostipa. Classification (NCBI taxonomy): domain Eukaryota; kingdom Viridiplantae; phylum Streptophyta; class Magnoliopsida; order Malvales; family Malvaceae; genus Adansonia; species Adansonia rubrostipa. The sequence continues at coordinate 10,178,415 of JBBYHM010000016.1, read as the reverse complement.
ATCAGCCACCAATATGCCATCTAAACTGTCCTTTATACTTTAACTTGTGAGATCAGTTGCTTACTTCACAAGTAAGAAGGTATAACATATTAGTCTTTGAGTACCGCCAATGCCTTATCTTGGCAATGCAATGACTAAGAATGGTTTTAGGAATATGGCTATAGTGCATAAGGATCCTATAATAATAACTCTTTATAATTCATTTGTAAGGCTTTATATGTTCTATAAGCTTCATCTAATTAGTGGATTCTTGATTGTCAATTATGCCACTAACATGAAGAAAAACCTTGTATCATTAAGATGAAGTGTTGAGTTTGCTTTACTGATTGTATAACCTTAAGTCTAATTTGATTAGCTCTAGGACATATTTACTAGCATAAGCTCAGTATCACTTGGAAAAGTACCTAAATGGTGATTATTGATGGCATTAGTAAGTTAGGCCAAGTGTGTCTCAAGTTTTCTTAGAGATGCTACTTGATTTTGAACAAAAGTTTAAGTTTTTCTAAAAAATGATACTTGATCCTGATTAGTAATGGTCTGGCTTTAAATATGGGCTTTAGTTCTAGCCATAAATTGCATAAACATATCTTCAAGAAGTGGCTTCTTTTCTTGGGTTAAAGCTCAAGTTGTTGTGGAAACCTAAAAGGGAATGCTTGTTATTTATAGATAAATATCCTTGATTATTATTCCAAGAGAAGTTTAGATGATTATGCCAACCTGGCTTATAGCTGTTGTCTATTACAATTCCAAGCATAATTAATTGACTTAGCTTGGGTTTGGCAATGATCACTTTAATGTGCATCTCCATATAATTCATAATTTACAGATGAGCTTTGAACCAGATGTACACTCATTGCATTAATTTTCTTTAAGAATGCTGTTAGTTACGCAATTAATGACATTACTATCATAAACACCTGCAAATTTTTTCGACAAACTTATTTCAGTAGACCATTGATAATTATTAGAAGCTATTTTTTCAAGCAAATCATAAGCCTCGTCAATTTACTTTCTCATAAGTTTTCCACATTATGGTATCAATCATAGTTCTATATTGACCTATCAATTGATTAAAAAACTTTGCATTTAAAGCCATTTAGGTCGACCATGATAAGGACATTTTCTAAGTAAATCTTTGAATTTTCCCAAGTTTTATAAAGTGGCTCCAAGTCATACTGTATAAAAAAAGTTATGTCATTTCTCATATTTGCCTTCTTGGCTGAAGGAAAATATTTAGCAAGAAATTTCAGGGTTAAGTTACCCCATGTAGCGATAAAGCTAGCGGGAAGTGAATTTAACTAGCTCTTTACCTTATTGAAAGGAAATAGTCTTAATTTGATGGCATCATCTGAAACTCTATTATGCTTGAAAGTATCACAGACTTTTAAAAGTTCACAATATCAGCATTAGAATCATCATTGGTTGAACCACCAAATTGAGCTGATGTCTTGATTATCTAAATGATGGCTAGCTTTATCTCAAAATTGTTGGCATATTTGGCAAGCCCCTGATACGAGAATGAATGCCTGCACCAAAGTAATAATAAACTCCCGCAGGCACTTTGCATCTTCATTGTCAACCATTGTATTGTTGTGAGTTAAAGCTTGTAAACTTTCCTTTCGAAGCCTATAAAAGGTTTTTTTAGGTTTAGGAACAAAAGGGACAAGGTCCAAGTCTCTCATACTAGCATACAATGACCAAAGGTATCTAAAAAAAAAATTAAAAAGAAAGTTTGAATTATGAATAAAATTGCTTGGTATAAATATGAACAAAAATAGTAAAATAATTTCTCGGCAATGACGCCAACAACATCTTATCAAATTTCACCATACAAAGGCACATATGACGAAAAGTAATATAGTGAATAAGTTGTGTGTCAATCCCATGAGGAATTGTTACCAAATTTGCTAATTACTAAAAATTGTAAAATTAAAAATAAACAAAAATGAGCTAAATATCAAAGCGAAGAGAAAAAAAAGATTTACTTAATGAGTAAAACTTAGGATTACAACTTTTCTCAAATATTTCATTTGAAATTGTTTTACCTAATAACAATGAATTGTTAACCTAGAGTTCTAAATTATTTGTAACTATCTTCTGATGGTCTACAAAAGTATCTTTCTTAACCAACTTACCGTAGGTCTATGCAAATTGAATAAAGAAAAATTCGTTAAGCTTAGACTCTACTTCGACTATGCATGACATACTCATATATTTTTATCTGGCATGCAGATCAATTTATCATAAATAAATATGAAAAAAATGTTATTCAATCTAGGTCTAAATACAAAATAACCTTTTTTCAAGTTCATTAGGTTTACTAAATCAATCTATTTAGTGGTAAATCACTTACAAGCATTAAGAATAATATTGAATAAAAAACTCATCAAATATCATAATATCAAGAAAAGGGTATAATCCAAACTACATGATAAGTTTCATTGTAACCTTAGAAAAATAAATTTAGTTTATGTTGATTAATGTAAACACAAAACACAAGAGTTTCGCCATTATAAATATTACAAAAAAATAAAGAGATAAGGAAAAGAGAAAATTAAGAATTGTCGGATCTTGGTCTTCAAGTTTCTCAAATAGTTCTTCTCCAACTGCAAAGTCTTAATGGTTGTTCTGCACTTTAGAAAACTAGGGTAAATAAAATCTAAAAAAAATTCCCTACCTCTAACATTAAAAAGTCCTATGAACAGTCAAAATCTTAAAAAGGAAAAACTTGGTGTGCAAATAACATGAGTAGTTTTTATTTGGCAAGTTGCTAGTTTTGCTTCTTTAATATGTTGTTGCACCTTTGAAACTCCTTCGGGTTTTAAGCAACAAAAAATATGCAAATACTAAAATAGTGTATATTTGATGCATAAATCAAAGTAAATTAAAATAAACAAAAAAATTACTAAAATCTAAATAAAAATCTTTAAGAGTTAATAACTTTAATGCATATAATGTGATTAAATAATTCTATTTTATAAATTATTACGATGTTGGTTCATTGACAAGATACTAGTCAATGTCCAACAAATGCAAGGTAAGGAATAGTTAAGATGGATTAGCTTGAGACACTATATATAAGGTGGGGGCCTTTGTCAAGGGAGCTGATCAAGGTAAAAAACGTAGGGTATAAGGCCATTGGGACAATCTGCAATGCATATTAGCTTCTCTATAAGTAGACTATATTGCACTACTTGGCTGTTTTTTACCATTTTTGCCGATCCATCACATTTTATTTGTAACATGGCCAATATAACATTTATTATAAATAGACAAAGCATAAAAGTTTATGCATGCACAAAGTAAATAAACATAAAATAAATATATAAATGTTATCCTTTTATGAAAACATCATAATTTTTCTAGTAAATTACGTTGAGGATAGGGAAAAGAAAGTTTGGAATCAAACCAAGCTTACATGCCTTACTAACACTCTTTTTAGCCACTAGGAAGTTGAAGGTTAAGACAACATTATAATGCAAACACAAATGCTGAACTTCTAAAAAACATAATTTTATACATAACATCAACAATATAAACTTTATTAGTAAATACTAAAATATAAATCCATGCTCATACAAATGAATAAATATATAAATTCATGTATGTATAAAATGAATAACTGGTATAAATTAGGTTTTTAATTTTTACTTTTTAATCATCATATCGTTGTTATCATCATTGTCATCTCCTTCTACATCTTCATCTACTTCAAACACTCATTATTCTTTGACTTGTTCTTTATTAACATTTTCTTGATCTGTTCTGATAACATTATTTACTTCTTCGAAATCACCATGAACTAGAAACTAAAGATTGTGAAGATCCAGTGAATATGTTATAGTGTTGGGAATTGGTAAATAGGGGCAAAGTCAAGAATTTTGTATTGGAGGCCAAGATATATACATTTTTAGGAGGCTAACAGATTTTTTTGCTAGCTGAAAAAGGATTGAGGCCCTGCATGCCCCACCTTGGTTATGTTTCTATAGGTAAAATCTATTTTCTAGATAACCCTTTCATTTAGATCAATTATTTATCTTATAAGAAGTCGAATGTCAAGTCTACTTTTAATCTTTGTTTTGAAAATAACTTACCAATTTTGACATTCTCTTCTATCCGAATTTGAAAGATAACAATTGCAATGAATCTGTTGACATTGATGGGCTAAAAACAAAAGATTTATCAGTAGCAAGTATTGATCATTAACTAAACCATTACAAAGATCTATCCAAGTTCCTTTATCTATATCAAACCATCCATCGATATTTAAAAGCACAATCCGATCTCGCTACTAAAATATGTTAGCAATTTTTATTTGTCTTAGAATTCCTTCATTTCCTTATCTCTTTTTTTTTTTTGAGTTGAAAATTTATTGTGCTCAAGTTCTTGACAAAGTAAAGACTTTGGAAACATCACTTTCATTTGTTCAATCTTACTGTCCTTTTGAAAGTGAGATATAAAATAACCAACTTTTGAAATAACATTTATACTGTACTACTGCTACATTTAAATGTATGTCAATTTCTGGCTGAGAAGAACATAAGAAACTTAAATGTTTGGCTGTTCTTTAATTACCAATGACTACAGTTTCGTATCGAAGTAGGAAAAGTATCTCATGAACTATATATAGGCTGCCAGATAATGGCATTAGTAATCAAGTAATATAAACTGTTATTAATTAATTGGTTAATTGGAAAATAAAAAAGGTTAAAGACAAAGAATTGGTAACTGAACCTTAAGTTTCATAATCATTTTCTTATCTTTTAACTCAATAAGTTGATTAAAAAATTATTTGATTATTATCCCTAGTTCATCTTTCTTATTAAACAACGATTATCGACAATCTTTTCTATCTACTAATTAAGAACAAAGATTAAAAACTAATCTTTCCTATCTATTAATTAAGTTTTCAATACTTTATATCATAATTTTAACTAAATTATTTTAAACAAATATTTTTAAAAAATAATATTTAATAATAAATTAAAAATTAAAAATTTAATATTTGCGTTCCCTTTCTAAAAATAGAAAGTTTTCAATACCTTAAAATTCTGACAGTACAAGAAGTTGAGTTTTTGCAGGCAATTTTGGAGTGGCAGTTCAAAAGCCGCCGATACTTCTCGTTTTCGATAAAGAATTCGCGGCGGTTCTTCGTATGCCAGGATTAACATGGACTTCGAAGGCACTAAGCTCCTTCAAAAGCACATTCTGATGGCAAGTCTATTGACCAAAAGAAAAAAGGTTCGTTCCCCAAATTCAGCTTCCTCTCCCTCTCATCATGATGCTTCAAATGTCCTTTTTTTTTAAAAAAAATTTCCCTGATTTTTCTTGTTTACCAAACAAAATTTAGCTTCTCCGATCCATATTTCGATAACTTTGATTTAAAATTAGGAGTCAAAATCAAAGTTCTCTCTAAAATCATATATCACCATTTGCACAATTCCAAACTTCTAAATCCCCATTTGATGAATTTGATACAATGAGTTTGAGGCTTCAAATTGTTCATCGCTCCTTTTAATTTCAGTGTCATTAGTGGATGCTTAGTTGTTTTCTCTAATTTTTTTCTTCTCTTTTCTTTCTTTGTTTTTGTCATTTCCTTTGACAGTGTAGAAAAGCTTTCAATTAAAACCTTAACCCTAGGTGAATGGATTTCACCAGCAATTCAAATTATCTCATTGTAGGATTTTGAGTCTCGGTCCACTCGCCTCTTTGATCTCCACTGTCGGTGAGTTTTTTATTTCAATGATTTTCTCTGTATATTCATGTTTAGTGGTGAGCGGTGACCGAAATTGGTCACTGGTAAGCTATGTTTTTTCGATTTAATTTATACGAATTTTTTCCCCTAAAAATTCTTAATTTGATTGCATATGCTTGTAATTTAATGGTGCTAATTATAATTTCTTGATCTATGTCAACAGAGCCTGGTCAAGAGGTCCGTTTCTTGTAGGTAGTTTATAGTTTCTAAATCATTCATGTTTTGTGCCCTGAGTGTTAGTCATTAATGTTTTAAGCCCATTCATTGGTTTATTGTTTCTATTTCTTTATGTCTGCCTCTGAAATTTCAGGGATTTTGAGGAGGAGACCTCTAGCGTTGCAGATACATAAAACCGAACTGGGGATACAAGAATATGGAGTGTTCCCTCACTTGCCCTAGAAAAAATTCACCGACTTCTGTAAGTCGGTCTATTTATTGTTGATTTAGTTCTTAACTTGCAGATTTTGTTCACCTTGCTCTGGATTTGGTGCCAGTTTCCTGTTGATTCAAATTATCATGCAACCTATTAATTTGTTCATAAGTTATCGGTTATCATTGTTAGAAACTGAATTTACAATGGCTTCTTTACTTCATGTCCTTGCTATCACTGCTTGTTTATAAGTGTTATTTAATAATCCATTTCTCGGCAATCTCCCTTTTTTGCTTCTTTCTTTTTCTATCAGGGCGTGACATATGGGACTTGGGAGGAGTTACAAATTTTAAAAGCAATGATATTTCAGTCTAGTTCTCAATGCATATGGCTTTAATGGGTAGATATGAGCTCTGTCATCAATTGGGTATTTCATTCTTCAGGTAGATTTCTAACATGAATGGGTATATATGAACATATATTAAATGCAAAGCCAACACTTTCATTATTGTCAAAATCCTTGTTTCTGCATTATTAGGGATGTACTTGCATTTCTTGCAGCGGATAATGTGATATTGATATGCACATCAATCTTACCTCTATCAGAGGTGCTCAAGTCAATGAAATTATATTGCCTTAAATGCCGGACACTCTTCGTTGACATGCTTTGGGTTAAAGAACACCCTAGAAACATTCTTTTGCAAATATGATATTATGCTTTTTTCTTCAATCTTCGATCATATTTCTTTTATCCAGGTTTGAAAATTAAGGTTCTTTTTTCTTTGGCGGGGGGGGGGGGGGGGGGGGAGGTTTTTCCAAAGAATATGGACTT
>JBBYHM010000016.1:10157359-10171448 GCA_038381775.1 Adansonia rubrostipa | reverse complement strand
CCCCCCCCCCCCCCCCCCCCCCCCCCCCCCCCCCCCCCCCCCCCCCCCCTCTTCCACCAGAGGATATGGACTTGCTTTGCACTCATCCCATGTTTGGACCTGAAAGTGGCAAAATGATGGATAGATCTTGCTTTCCTGTACGACAAAGTTTGGGTGAGCGATGAAGCTATGTGCTCGAGTTTCCTACGCATCTTTGAATGGAGGTAATCAGAAAACCGAATCCTTGGAATTTGTGCTATATATTCATTGCTAACCGTTTAAACTGAGTTAAAGGTCCACATTAATTATTTTATGTTGGAAAAGGGTTGCAGAATGATTGATATGTTTTGTGAAGAACATGAAAAAATGGCTGCTAGGAGTCAATTTATTTCCCATGCTATCGGTAAGCTCAAGTGAAGCTTAACTTATTTGAAAGGTTAGCCTAATTGAGATGACATCTTGTATGTTTGACATTCGAATCTTAAAGTCTGTAATTTTTTTTTTTAACTTATTCTCAGGTTATTTCCTTCTTTTTGTAACAATAATAATAATAATAATACAATACTGATTTCCTTTCCAACAACTAAGGGGAGACTGCTTGTAATAAAAAATTATGTTTCTTACTTCTATAGGATTTTGTCAGAAATTGGAATTGAATCCACATCAATGAACACCAAAAACTTCGACGCACTAGTTAAATTCTAAGTTCAGTAAGTTGTCTTTAGGTAAAGCAGTTTTCATATTTCCCATTTTGCTCCAACTTCTCAAAAAGAGGAGCATTGGGAAAACATATGAATAACTAAAAGGATGCAACAATATGATCTTTAATTGCAGAAAGAGAGCAGCACCAATGATAGTTTCGATCTGTTCAGTGGATTATTCATTCACAACAGATTTGCTCAACAAGGGGTATGTAGCTATCCATGTGAAGCATGTACTCTTTTCTACTAATAAATTTACAATGTAGAAAACACTAATGTTATCTACTAACAAATGATAATTAGCACCCGTGCCTGGAATTTCAACCTTTTGGACATGAAAAGTCAGGCTGCACTTGTACTTATTTTCAATTGTTTCAAAGGCACTTCTGCCTAACAAAAAGTCCTGTCAACCCAACTTTTTTTTGTTTCTGGTTATGATTTAAAAAAATATATATTGTGAATCTGGTTTTCTTTTGGTGTTTGAAGGATTTGGAAGGATTGGGCATTTGGTTGCTGGAGTTGCTCATCAAGGATGCACTTGTACTTACATGTTTGTAGGCTGAATTTTCCTTCGTATTTCTTACTTATTTAATTAGTAATTTTTTTTGTTTGTTTACATGGTCTTCTGAATGTTGATGCATTTTTTTGTTAATGATAGTTTTGTATGAAAGTGTGCATTGACTACTGGTGCATGGCTTTTCTCTAGACTCTAGTCAATTATTTATACTTTGAGGTGAAGACTTAGTTGGCTTAAGTAGTCACCTGTATCACTTCTCTACGCTCGCATCTTGCCCGGACCCTGTTTAAAACCTCTTGTCTGAAATGAAGGCTGACTGGCATGCTTGTCTTGATAATTAGGGATCTCAATGGATGTATAATGGTGTGCAAAGAATATGGTTCCAAGGGAAGGAATATAAGCATTAGAAATAATATTGGAAGTACTTGGGTGCCTAGGTAATTGGCTTAATCTGGACACAAAACGAAAGAAAACAGAGAGAAGAGAGTAGAGGATGAAGGAGATGAATTTGGACGATAACTCCAGCACTCTGGTTCAAACTCAGACAAATGGTGACTCTGAGAAGATTTCATCGTCTAGATTTTCTCTCTGCTGGCTTCTAAAGATCATGATTATCTTCACTCTATTTCTCTTTTTCTTTTTGTTTTTAAGGAAGGAATATAATATATATCTATATTCCTTCAGTCTCTTGGTGTATTATTCATGGGTTGTTTTCTTCTTTGCTGAAGCATTTGCTCTTTATTGCATTCTTCTTCTTTGTCCTGTATCTACTATGTTAGTTGTAAACTTTGCTTTGGGTCAAAGATGAAAGCATGCACTCACTCACTTTTGGCCTAACTCACTCATGCCTTTAGCCTTCATGGCAATAATATCGTCCCAAACCTTCGTACGGAAGGTCGACTGCTTCTCTATCTTATGAACTAATTCCTAACGAATTTCAACTCCAACACTGCAGTTCTTAACTTGCACGATCCTTCCTATAGGAATACTGTTGGCTAGCCGGTAGGTGGATGGGCAGACAATCGATTCAGAGCTGATAATCCAGGTGATTTTCATTAGCTTAAAACCATCAAAATTTCATTCATTTTTTTTATCTTCATTATCTAGCTGTAATGGGCCAGGAATGTAGTTTGTGCATTGTCATCTAGATGTGCACAGTACATGGGGACTCTCAATGGCTTTTCTAGTGAAGAATGGGAAAAGCAAAATGCATACTTTGCCACCACCTCCTCCTTCTGATCTTCCACTCTGTTAATAAATCTTTAGCTCGTAAATATCTGCTGGGTTTTCCTCTTTGTACCATATTTGTCTCTGGTTCTATGTTTCTAGTAAATTGTATGTTAGATGCAACAATGCACCCTCTCCAAATAGATATTTGTATTAAATGGAGGTTTTGTATATTTTAAAATAACCTTATATAAATAAAATCATTTTAGCTTGACAATCAATAGCTCGAACTTCAATATATTGTTCTCTTTTAAGTCAATTTGCAAAAAGTAAGAAAAAATAGATATAATAATTTCAATAGTAGTTTATTTAAAAAAAAAGGCTTATCTAATAATTTTATAAATTTTATATAAGATATTATTTTTAATGGCAATTTAAATGTAAATAAAACTTTCATCGGCACTTTAAAATGCCTTAGAAAAGCTTTTTATATGCAAAGGTATTTTTAAGTGTCGAGAATAATCATATCAGTAAATACAAACACAATCCCGATATAAATAGCCGAGATCATCGAAAACTTTTCACAGGTATTCGCCTAGCTAGCGGTTAAATAACCGTTGGCAATGTCAATAGCGACAGTTTTGTAACCTTTTATCAGCACTTATAAATACCGATAAAATACATTTTTTTTTCTTTTGTAGTGTGATGTAGAGAGTAAAATTTGTGATACACAATTAATTCCTTAAAAATTAATCAATTTGTTATATAAAATAAACTACTTTGTTAAAAAAATGTCATACTTTGTGAATAAAAATAAATTATAAATATCAAAATTTAAAATTTAAATTTATTAAATATTATTTTATAAAATTAATTATATAAATTAATTAAATTAAATTTTGACTTCATAAATTACTTGTTCTATTTTGCATTTCACAGCTCTTTTTGATTTCTAGAGAATTTCCATCGCATTCTGGCTATTGAAATCCTTGGGCAACAATTTTGTTTTTGTTTACGATAAACGTTCAAGAACTATCTTTTGCGTCCGTCTAAGCTATAAATGGAGAAAATCGCGGACTTAGGGACCGTTCGTTTTCTTTGATTTGCCATTCGTTTGTCAGGTACTCTGTACCCTCCCACGTTTCTCTCAAATCGCGTCACCTTTTCAACCGAGTAATCGAATTTCTTTTTGTCCACCTCCACTCTTCTCTGTTTCAATTTTTCCCTCTTCAGCCAACTTAACTTTTCTTATTATTTCGGTTTGTCTGACTTTGCACGGTGAAAGTACTTACTAGTCCAATATTTATTTGGAGGCATCTTGACAAATTAGACCGGAATTATCTCACCAAATTTTTTTAAAAATAAATACAAATTAAATTAAATAGTATCATTTAATTTATTTACAATTTATAAATTTTCATATTATAAGTATATCAACAATATATTCATTTATTATTAATGCAAATTTAGTTATTTATATTTAAGCTTATAATCTATAATTTGAGTATCAAATTTTGTTTTTTTTTAAAATGATATTGATATAATTATCTGTTCTATATATATAATGTCTGACTAAATTTAATATGACGAATCAAATAATATTAATTTAATTAATAAATATATAAAAGAATTAAATAAATTAATTATAAATATAAAATTAAGGATATATGTATATGTACATGCAATTAGTTAATCATTCATATAAATATATTAATCAAAGATGATAGTAATTTAACATTTCACTCAACAACCTTGTTTTGTTTTGTTGGGTTTGATTTTATCTTTTATTTTTTATTTACCTTTATATATATATTTTTTGGGAACAAATTTCATATAAAATCCAAGTATATAATGAAGGTGAAGAGAAACTTAATTGTGTGGAACCAAATACTAAATCCAACTACCACAAATGGAGGCTCTTCCCTTCAATATTCGCAACCCCATGAAAAAAGCCGCCATAATCAACCGTTCTTACGCTTTCCTCCATTCCATAGCTATAACTTCCATGATTTCCTACAGGGTTTCTTCCTTCTTGCATTCTAAACCTTCTCTCCCTCTTCTTCTAATCTTTACCTCTGAGTTAATTCTATCTTTTCTTTGGCTGCTCCACCAAGCTTATCTTTGGAGGCCCGTCTCTCGCAAGGCTTTCCCAGAAAGATTATTGCAAGCAAAGAAAGATGTAATGCCGGGAATCGATGTGTTTATATGCACCGCAGATCCCGAGAAGGAGCCGCCTTCGGATGTAATGAACACAGTTTTATCAGCAATGGCCCTTGATTATCCGACAGGGAAGCTCACTGTTTATGTTTCGGATGATGGAGGTTCTTCCTTGACTTTGCATGCTATGAGAGAGGCTTGGAAATTTGGTAGGTCTTGGCTTCCATTTTGTAGGAGGTTTGGGATCAAAACCAGATGCCCCAAGCTTTATTTTTCCAGCTACCAGGATGATTATGGCGGAATAGGATACCGGGAAGAAAAAGAGAAGATCAAGGTTTGAACACCTTTCTTTTAGACTTTATTTCATGAATTAGTTGGATGAAGTTAGATAGAGATGGTAAAAGGAATAACTTGTCCCAAGTTAAGTTCGACTTGGCTAGTCAAATGTTTTTAGTTAAAGTATATTATTATATTGATATTTATATATTTTATAATTAAATTTAAATAAAATATTTTTATTAATTAAAAAATAATTTGATTCAACAAAGAAAATAAGTTATTTTAAACTCGATTCAATTCGGATAACACAATTTTTTTTAAGAAAATGAGTTAGAGTTTACATTTGATGCAGTGATTAACGTTATAAAATCTTACTTTTAAATAAAAATATATTTAAAAATCCTTTAAAATAAATAAAATAATTATATATTTTTAACTAATAACATGATATAAATCACTATCGGTATATATATTTTTACACTAATAATGTATAAAATATAAATCTAATTAATTATGTGTGGAAAAATGTTGGTTTTTGTAGCACTTTGTATAGCTTTATTGGTTCCATTTGAGACATTTTAAGGTATGGCATTTAATGTGGGTGCCACTTTTTTTTATTACTCTTGGTCAAAGCATGCTTCATAACTAAAAGAAAATTATCTTTTACAATTACAAGGATGGTAAAATTCTTAGATTAACATGGGCATTGGTTGTATATCTATTAAATTTTACTTAAAGAAACTAATAATTATTATTTATTTACTAAATCAATAATTTTTAAGCAAAATTTTGTAAAATAAGCATTTTAACCTTTTTACAATGATATAATGAATAAGACATTTCAAATCAAACAGATGTTTTTGGTAGAAAATTTTCCTTTAGAAGGATGCTAAGTTTTAGATTAACTCTAAATTGGATTTGTAGTGTTTACCATATATATTAAACTATATAATTAAAAAATTCATATATATATATATATATAGATATATATATATACACACACACACACACTTATTAAATGAACTAGAATTTGGTAATATAATTACTTGCAAGTAATTATTATTTTTTTGGGGTCAAAAGAAGCATGTAGTTATTATATAGGCAATTTTTTTCCCATGTAAAAATGGGCAGTTTCCATGAATTTCTTAAATAAAAAATATATTTCTAAAGATATAATATTATTTAACCCTTTTTTAAATAATTTTTTAACTGAATTGATATCATTTGATTAAGTAGTACCAAATTCAATAAAAAATTTCATCAATAGTACAAATATATATAATAATATTATTTTAACTCATTCATGAAATTTAAAAATTTCATAATTTCTATAGGTTTTATAATGATAATCCTATAATAAAATAACAAGGCAGTACGTATATGTGATTTTAGAAGGAAAAATATCCTCTACTAGGGTGACAGGGCTATTAAATTAACTCTAAAATGGGTTTATAATAGTTTCATAAATTTATTAAATTATAATTGAATAATTTAATAAAATAATAAAATTCTTATTGAACATGCACATATTAACTAGCTCGTGATGATTTTAAAAATCTTCTTCACTGATCTAACATGCAACTTTTATTTATTACTATAATTTTATGAATTTATTTTTGATACATTAACGGTAAAATTTTTTAACTTCACAAACAATGTTAAAATTCTGTCACATATTTCATTTATTTTTAATTAATTTTTTTAAAATTTTTAAAATATGTATTATCTTGATAAACTCGCTTCTAAAATTCGAAAATTATACTAACATCGAATGGAATATTTCTCTTATTTTATCCAAAGCATGTATCGAGAAGTGTGGTGAACTAATGTCTTAATTGTTCATCTACAAAGGTTTTTATTACTTTGAGAAATGCCTTTGCTTGCTATGGAATCTTTTTATTTACCAATTGTTTTTAATAATTTAGCAGTAATTGATATTTGTGTTAACAAATAATTAACAATGCTGTAGCTGAAATACAAATTGCTGGAAGAGCACGTGAAGAAAGCAGAAAGCAATGCTAGGATGCTTGGGGAAGCTAGCACTTTGAACAGTAAAAATCATCCCGCACATGTTGAGGTATTTTTTAAATATTTATCTCTATAAATTTAAAAACATATATATTTACTTAATTGTTATATGAATAAATTAAACTAAGGTTTGGATTCATTTATTCAACGCACAAAGATAGGATTAATCAACCCAATTATCTCGCCTTCATATCAAACTAAAGCACAATCCATCCTCCAGCTGATCAATGAACCAAAAGTCAGCTAAGGGACCCAAATTAGTCATAGTGTCGGAAGGCCCATAATGAATTCGATTAACAAATTTAGATCCAAAGGACGAATCTTGTACATGCTTCCAATTTTTCTTGGCTTTTCTTGATAGGAAGGAATGAAAGTAAATCTAATGACAAGGGTTCTTAACTCTTCAACTCATTCACGGGTGCATATATACATCATGAACTATTGATTGAACCAGAATTGGTGAAGCCTGCTGCCTTTGTTCGTCATTGCCATTGCCATGCATTAATGGAAATTCCATTTTTTTCTTTTGCAGGTAATAAAAGATGAATCCTATAATGCAAACGGCAGTAATGAACCCGATATGCCCCTCCTTGTCTACGTTTCTCGTGAGAAAACCCCTTCTTATCCTCACCATTTCAAAGCTGGAGCACTCAATGTCCTTGTAATTTCTCCCGTTCCATAACTCCCTTTAATGCTATTTTCCTAATTGTCAGCTTCAAAAACTCAACTTTTCATTTTTCCTTTTTTTAATTATTTCTTTCTTGGCAGCTTAGGGTCTCCAACATTATAAGCAACTCCCCTTACATATTGTTCTTGCTCTGTGACATGCGATGCAATGACCCAACATCGGCATTGCAAGCCATGTGTTTCCATTTGGATCCTAAACTCTCTTCCAATCTAGCTTTTGTTCAATTTCCTCAGAAGTTCCACAACCTCAGTAAGATGGATATCTACGACGGCCAATTAAGATCAACATTCCTAGTACGTAAAATTGATGAACTCCGTAACTACAATAATTGTGTTAAATGTAATAATGGTGAATAATCTTTGAGTTACTACAAAATTTAAAAAAACTAAAGACAATTAATAACCGATTTCGAAAAATAAAAATTGGTTCCTGAAGGTCATCTTCAAAAGCTGTCTTTATAAAGAGTTTTTAGGGGCAACATTAGCTTTCAATACTATTAAATTCAGAGTAGATAAAACTTTTATTATTGTTTTCTTATCTTATCTTTAATTTTTTTTTTTATTTTGTAGTATGTGTTGGGTACAATCTTTTCAAATTTGTGTTATAATTGATGCTCAATATGGTTATAATGACAAATTCTGGATCACTATTTTAGGTAAGGTGGCCTGGTATGGACGGATTGCAGGGGCCAATGTTATCTGGAACCGGCTTTTTCATGAAGCGTAAGGCATTGTATGGAGATATATTGCAAAAAGGTAGGTGCCAAAAAAGACAAAAATCTCTTTATGTGAGAGTAAATTTTGAATGGTTCTATGAATATCCAAAAAATTAAGGAGAATAGCATTGAAAAAATTAAATCGGATTGATCGATTTAATCAGGGTAAAAGATTTGTCCAATTTGGTATATATAAAAAAAATTAAAAAATCTAATGAATGGGCAAAATACATATTAAACTAAAAAAACTATGATTTTATGATAATTTTTTTATTTTTTATTGTAAATGATAAGATTCGATCTTAACTTTTTAGTCATATATTAGACCGTCCATACAATTTAGTAAAACACATATTTTTATTATCTAATTACAATATTTAATATTTATTTAATATTTAATTTATTTTTAATTAAACTTTTTAAGTCAACTGATAATCTAGAGACCCCATTAATTTAATTTCTAATCCCATTTTTTATTCATTATGATAGAATATTGTTGAATTTTAATTCTAGTAATCAATTTAAATATCTAAAAAAGATGTGTAACATTTTTAATTAAGAATGATGAGTTTTTTTGAGACAATGGCATTGATTTTTATTTTGAATCCAGAGGCCGACCCCATTGAGTTAAAACGATACTTTGGTCCATCAAATGAAATAGTCAAATCACTAAGCCGGGGCAACTATCATAATAACTCGGCGCACAACACAGACTTGACAGGCAGATTGCTAGAGGAAACCAGATTTTTGACCACCTGCAAGTACGAGGAAGGAACTCAGTGGGGAAAACAGGCAAGCATTAACATTCAAAAATATAATTATTATCATCTACTAGTTTTAGACGTAATAGTTTAAATATTTATATTATATTTATGTATTTTATTTTATCATAATCGTACTTAATATATATTTTATTATATAAATTTTGATATATTAATAATTTATATTTTATAAATTTTGAGATATTCGTATATTCATATTATGTTTATTTTATTTTTTTCGTTATGTTGGTAATTTTAGAAATGATTACACGAAAATGACATATATAAAGTACTTTGTATATGATACGACATAAATACATATATCAAAATCTGTATAATACAGTACTTTAAACATGGTTATTTTAGTACAAAGAAGGCCTTAGTTTAAGGATTGAGTAAAAGACCTTAGTTTAAGAATAGAGGAAAGAGTTACAGATATTAGGATTCGAACTTCAAATTTATTAAATACCTCTACTTAAAATTGGCTGCATGAATAATATTTAGGGTTTACTAATAAAAATTATTAATATATCAAAATCTGTATAATATAAAATATTTTAAATATGATTATTATATAACAAAATATATTAATACATGAATTATCAAAATTTTTATATTGAATCTAATGTCACAAGATCTAACCGGTTTGATGTGCCATAAATTCTCATCTCTTCTTAATTTCCTTGAAAAACAGGTGGGATTCTTGTACAAATCGGTGCTAGAAGATTATTTTACAGGGTTTAATTTGCACTGTAAAGGATGGATATCAGTCTTTTACAATCCCCCAAGGCCAGCATTCTTGGGCACCGCTACAACAAAGTTGAATGACGCATTGTTACAAGCTGCAAGATGGAACTGTGGGGCGGTCCAAGTTGGCCTCTCAAAGTTTTGTCCTCTAATTTATGGATTAAAATCAAGAATGTCATTGCTTCAAACAATGTGCTATTCTTACCTTTCATTTCAGCCCCTCTATTCCTTTCCTATGTGGTGTTTAGCTACTATTCCTCAACTTTGCCTCTTACATGCCATCCCACTATACCCCAAGGTAAGTTTCCTAAAGCAATTCTCTCTCTCTCTCTCTCTCTCTCTCTTCTAGAAATATTTCAAATTAATTCATTCCATCAATTAACTTGAAAATTTAATAGATTATAACACAGGAGTAAGCTTTGGATGTCCATGAAATATAATTCCAACTCAAAAATCAAATGTGGTTATGATTTTCCCATGTGCGTTGAAGTGGCGAAGTCCATATTCTAGTGAGGATCGACAAAAATGAATGAATTTGAGACCTTTTTTAAAGGTCGTGAATTTAAAATTGGAGTTTTAAAAATTACAAATAAAAATGAAATATATTTTACTAAAATCATGGGTGAATGATGCTATATATTCTGAATTTACATCCTCTTCTTAATTACACAGGTTTCAAATCCATGGTTTATGGTGTTTTCATACATTTTTATCATGTCAAGATTGAAACATTTGGACGATGTTCTGTCAACGGGTGATCCAATCTGGACATGGTGGAATGAAGAGAGGATTTGGACGATGAAATCAATTATATCTTATACCATTGGAAGTTTGAACGCTGTTTTGAAGTGTTTTGGTTTGAAAGAAGCTAATTTTGTTCCAACAAATAAAGTTGAAGATAATGAACAAGTCACATTGTACCGAAAGGGGATATTCAATTTCCAAGCATCAAGCGTAGTTCTAGTTCCACTGGTTACATTAGTCACCTTGAACACCATTTGTTTCGCCGCCGGGGTTGCCAGAGTGATCATCGAGGGAAGTTTAAATGAGATGTTCGGACAAATTTTTATCTCATTTTACATCCTATTGCTGCATTATCCTATAATTGATGGCATGATTTTCAGGAAGGACGAAGGACGGGTTCCGACTTCAGTTACCCTATTATCTCTTGCTATTTCCGCTTCATTGTTGTGCTTTGGATCCTTGATTCTCATGTCTTAGAATTTCCAAGCAACGATTTGAATAACAATCATAAACATAATGTTACGATTATCATCTTAAGATTTTCTATTTCTTATGTCATTAGTATACACCGCAATTGACCACAATAATATTTATTACCGTAAATCTTAGAAAGTGAAAGATCCGAATTTGACAATAATAGTACTTCCTTGTTTTTTGCTTTTCACCATTCAATTGGACAGTATGTTAACAAAGTGTTCGTAACTTGGAAATTGAAGGAAAGAATTTCAGTGGATTATTAAGCCAATAATTCTTGTTAAACAATGGATTATTATAAATTCTATCCGTGAAGCAAATAAAAAAAAAACAAAAATCAAATCATTGGAAAATCTATGCCATGGATTCTGCAAAATATCAAAATCTCAAGAAGTTTTCTCATTGACTTCTGATTTTTTTTTAACTTTTATTTTTTTTATTCATAAGGTTTGAGAGAGGAAAATTTATTTATACTAAGAATGAAATCTAGAAAATTTCACTTCGATATCCCTCAAAGAATTTTTATTATTCAATTTAGTTCGTTGGAAAATCTTATCTAACATTTGAATTTGTGGCAATTTAATCATCTTATAAAATCATCTGTAATATTAAAAAAAAAAACACTCTTAAATAATACTTTGAAATATGACTTAATAACCCACCAAAATTTTAGGAGAGGTATTACAAGGGGTTCTTTACCATCCATAATCTCATCTTTTTGCCCCTTACGGCTTATCAAAGCTATGAATTGCCAGTGTTCTCTCATAGAGATCATGACCGATATTATCCTATCCTCACAGCTAGGGGTGTGCTAGTTTTGGAGTTTCATCTTTGATTTATGAATTGATTTCATGTAATGGATTGATATCATCGATATCTATGATGAATTTAGGAGGAGAGCCCATTGAGGAGACGATACTCGAGACCAAGGAAAAGAACAAGAATGGAAATGAGCTAAAAACTAAGTTGGTACTTGAAAGACAGCTATTTATACCGAGCTTGAGATGATAGTGGACATGAAAGGAAGCTGATAACTGAGTTTCGAGCTAACAATGGGCCAGAAAGAAAGCTGGTAGCTAAGCTTGGAGTTGACAAGTGTTAGCTAGGAGCTGGATACATAGCTGATGAGCCATGAGCTAGCAAAGGGATAAGGCAAAAGGAGAAGTACCTGTGGAAGATAACTATTAGCTAGTGTGCATTGTTTTGCTCTCAGGACGATTGTCAATAAATGTACTGCTGGTTCTATGATTTAGCAATTTCAGTTAGTAGTTACAATGACGATGCTTATATAGGTCGACCATGCAAACAGCCGAAATTATCAATGAAAATTTCTGTCTTCTATATTCTTCATTCTCTCTATTCTCTCTTTTGTTTCTCTTTTCTTTGGTTACATCATTGTCACAGTCTGTGGCAGATTTGGTATCAGTGCTAATAAGATCCATCAGCAAAGCTGGGGAAAGTTTAAGAAAGTTAAAGGTGTGATGAAAGAGGCGCGACTGAATACATTTCGAGAGCAAATTCAGGCTTGTAGATGCAGTTAGAGTCTCTCAAAACTGTTGATAATTCTATTCCTAAGTGGTGGAATTTTTCTCACACCAAATTACTCATTTAGGGTATTTTAACCATTTTAGGTATTTTTCTAGCATTTTTAGTCATTTTGAGCTAAAATGCAATTTTAAGAAAATTAGAGGCCTATTAGCAAATTTCGTATTTTAGGTCAATTTTGATGTTTAAGTAACTCATTTAGGACAAAATTGTCATACATATCATTTTAAAGCCCTTTAGATTATTGGGATACTTCCATGTTAAAGGTACACCTCAAGAGTATTTTAGTAATTTTACTGTAAACTTGAGTCCTATGTGATTATAAAGACACTTTCATGTCAAAGGTGCACATGAGAGATAGGTTAATTTTTCTATGATGTTTTTAAGTCCTTTAGAGATATTAAGATATTTTATGTCGAAAGTATACTTTAAGGTATTTTAGTAATATACCATTACTTCGAGTCATTTAGAATCATAGGATGCTTTCATGCTGAAAGTGTGCTTTAGGAGGATCTTAAGTCGAGTTTAATTCGTTTTGTCTAAACCAAGTCTTTATGGTATTTTTTCTTATTATTATTTAAATTGAAATTTATTAAAATTAAGACAATGTCTCCAAATTAAAATAGTACGCAGAATTTCCATCAGTATATGAGAGGAATTTTATGGATTATTTTAATAAAGAGATATCCTTTTTAAAATAAAAATCAAGATTTTTCAAATTTTTATGAAAATAAAACCTTATGTATTCTTTCATACCTCTAAAGCTTATATAAGAGATTTTGATTATTAAAATAAAGATTTTCATATTCCTCTGTCTCTCGATAGGTGTATGAAAGATATTTTGAACTTCCGTATTCCTCTGGTGCTCCAGTGGGATACAGAAAATATTTTGATTTTTAAAAATATTAAAAATCTGATTTTCTCATCCAGAATAACAATTTTATTTTATGATATATGAGGAATTATAGTTAAATATCAGATATGGAAATCGAATAAAAATCCAAATT
This sequence comes from Adansonia rubrostipa, assembly GCA_038381775.1. Taxonomy (NCBI): domain Eukaryota; kingdom Viridiplantae; phylum Streptophyta; class Magnoliopsida; order Malvales; family Malvaceae; genus Adansonia; species Adansonia rubrostipa. The sequence continues at coordinate 10,157,939 of JBBYHM010000016.1, read as the reverse complement.
TAAGTTTACACATGGTTAATAAGGTACTGATTGTCGGGTGTCATGATATAGATCCATCCTCACTCGTAATTATAACTAACCCCTAAACCCTTTCATGCGAACTCTGGTATTTTCGCTGATCTTGGAGTTTGTTTTTATGGATTTCGTAACCCTCGAAACATGAATTTCGATAGATGACTAATTTCATTTAGCCAAAATAGATTGGTGGCAACTCCAAAATAAATTTGAGTTAAAGGTACGCCTCAAGAGTATTTTAGTAATTTTACTGTAAACTTGAGTCCTATGTGATTATAAAGATCTTTTCATGTCAAAGGTGCACATGAGAGATAGGTTAATTTTTCTATGACGTTTTTGATTCCTTTAGAGATATTAAGATACTTTTATGTCGAAAGTATACTTTAAGGTATTTTAGTAATATACCATTACTTCGAGTCATTTATAATCACAGGATGCTTTCACGCTGAAAGTGTGCTTTAGGAGGATCTTAAGTCGAGTTTAATTCATTTTGTCTAAACCAAGTCTTTATGGTATTTTTTCTTATTATTATTTAAATTGAAATTTATTAAAATTAAGACAATGT
>JBBYHM010000016.1:10091879-10106939 GCA_038381775.1 Adansonia rubrostipa | reverse complement strand
GTTTTCTAAAGTTGTCAACTTTGATCATAGATGTTTTACACTTCTGGTTAACTTTGATTACAAATGTTACACACTTTAGGTTAACTTTGATCATACATGTTGTACATTTTAGGTTAACTTCGATCAAATTTTTTTAAGGTTGTTTAACATGGTAGTTTGCTTCTTTCTCCAAAAAGAGATTTCTTGTGTTGCACACTGGAATATTTTCTTTAATATGTTAAAGCTTGAAATATTTAGGTCTATGGTTCGGTAAAATTTAGAAAAGCAAAGCAAAAAAAGAAGACTTTCAACGGCGATTTTAAGTGCCAGAAAAACTCATATTTTCATATACAATAGAGGCTTTTAGTGGCACTTTTAAGTGCGAAAGTTATTTACCTGTACCGATATTCGGAACTGTCGGGAAAACTGTTGCCGGAAAATATAGGATATATTTCGGCATTAGTGGATAGACTACCGAAATGTTTTCACTTGCAGTCGCTTAGTCAGGAGTCAAACGGTGGTCGGAGAATTGCCAGCAAAACTGTTAGCTGTAGCTTTTTGACCTTTTACTGGAGGTTATAAGCACCAGTAAAACTGATTTTTCTTGTAATGTGACAATTAATAACATTATTAATATTTTCATTGAGCTTAAATTATACATATTTTAAATTTAGAGTTCAATTCATTTGGCTTAGGTAGTTACGTTTGAGAGGTCACACTTATTAGGTATGTGATTCAAGTTATAGTATCTACAATCCCTTTTTTAATCCTAGATTGAGGTCTCCTATGTACCGAAAAAATTATATATTTTTAAGATAAAGTTTGAATTACATTAAAATATAAGTTTCAAAATTTATCTTTATTTTTAAGAATGGGTGATTTGAATTCACTTCTTGAACATAAGAAGGCATTGATTATCATGGAGTCAAATTTTTTAATGCAAGAAATCAAATTTAATATTAATATATATAGTCTCTTCTTCTTAAAAGATATATATTTTAAATGTGATTACTTGAACTAATTAGATTAAGTGTCGATTTCAGAGTTGCATTATATCTGTAAGATTTGATTTCCCTTTTGTCTAACCTAAGGCTTGCTCAATTTAAAAAAAAAAAATTATTGTGAACTATAGTTTTTTTACCAAAACTAAGTTCTAAAAATTATGTTAAATATAAAAGAAAAATTTTCTCTTTGCTTTATGCTTGCATGAATGACATCGTTTGCCAAGGAACGGAATTGATTCTCCATTTTGTTCAAAAAATAAGTTCCAATAATTTAAAAATATATATATATATATATATTAGTTATTAATTTCTATAAAGCTTTTATGCATTAGCTATTCATGGTCGAGTAACCTGCTCAATCCTAACTCAAATTATTATTTATATGATAAAAAATTATTCTTTTACATTAAATTATAAAGATTAATATAAAAGTATTATTATTTTTAATATTATTTTAAAAAATGGTATGAGTTTTCGAGTGAATCCAACCTGAATTTAAATATAAAAAAAAATTTAAATCACAACTAAACTTATCTAAACTCGACCCATAAACAACTTTAATATGCATGTTATTATTTTGTCAATAAGAGGAATAATGTATTTGGAAGCATTATTACTTCGTTCTTTGAGTTCCTTCGCAGCACTTTCGAATTTTGAATGCGTCCAACTATACAATTATTTTAATAAATAACGGAAGAAATATGTATTGTTTTTTAATCTTCAAGTTGTTTTGATTTATTGTTGTTAATAATATATTGAACATGATTATTATATTAAAAAATATGAATTTTGTATTAAAATTAAATTATTATGATAAATTATACAAAATATAGATATAAAATAATACAAATATAACAAGAATATAAGAATTTAATTCATTATATTTGCATCATATGTAAACAAATTAAAGTCAAAACCAAAATCAAAATCAAAATTTAATTCATTTATATTATATTCATATCCATCATTTTATATTTATATTAAGAGAGAAAAAAATTAATGTAATATAAATCTAACAACTATCATACAATAACCATAACTTATAACATTATATAACGTAGTCTTTTTATTATTTAATTATTATAATAATTTTTCTTTAATTCAAAAAAAATTTAATTAGATCAACCTGTTCATATTATCATTTAATACTTAAATTTTTACTAATAACTTTTTAATGCAATAATTTTTTTTCAATAATATAAAAAATTAATACAACCTTATTTTGCAAAAAAAAAAAAAAGAACCTATCATCATAAAACACATGAGAAAAAATTGAGAGTTATTTGAATATTGTAACACATGAATATGACATAAAAAATAATTAAAATACAGCACAACATAAAAAATAATATGACTATAACATAAATACACGTATGTGTCAAAATTTATATAAAACGAATGTGACATAAAATATAAGTTATTTGGGTAATGCTAATTAGACTTGGCAATTTCAGATATGAAGCGAATATGACAGAAAAAACCTAAAACACAATACAACATGAAATATAACAATAACAAGACATGAATGCATGAATATACATGTGACAATCTTATATAATATAAATTGTTAATATATCAAAATTTACAGATATATTTAATCCTTTGAATATAATTATATTATTAAAAAATTACAAATATGACATGAATATCCAAACTTTTTCTTTTTTTACCATTCAATTAATTGGCCTTCACCACAATAACCCCTCAATTGATTGGCCTTTGCCATCATTGCACCTCAATTAATTGGCTATTATCAGAATTACCGTAATGTTTACCTTATAGTTATCTTTCATTTACTAAATTACTCCTCAATTGACTATCAATTAAGGGGATTACTTTTGTACTACATTCGTCCTAATTAAAATGTCATATTTTGACTATTGTTGGTTAAATATTTTTAACTCTGACCTTTTATTATTTTACATTTATGATTAATAAAAATTTTAAGAAACATATTTTAAAGACGTTAAATGAAGTATTTTTTAAATATATGTAATATAAAATTTAGTTAATTAAAATATTTAAAAGTAATAGAGGTCAAAGTTTAAGAAAATTGACAAAAAAAAAAAATCAACTGTGGCAATTTAATTGGAATAAAGGGAGTATTATTTTATTTTATAAGATGCGTATGTATGCATATCGCTTTTATAGTAATTTATAGGATAGTAAGTGAAATTGATAACATGTACGCATTTTTAATACTTAGATCAATGCCATATTGATAGACATATTGTTTTTGTTTTGGTACAAATAACCATAGCCAATACAAGAATCAAAGATATAATATGGGTATTGTATGAATTTTTTTAAAATTAATATGTATAGACCGATATCATCAATACCAATATGATATCAATAACCCTATATAAAATTTTTCTGAACAAAATTTTACTAAGCTATTTAATTAGAAATTATAAAAATAATGTAAAATAAATTAGTAAAAGTAATTATAAATAAATCATAATCTATACTAATACTAAGGTTTTTAATTGAGTTTGGTGTCACGAATTTAATGAAATTAACTTAATTAAGGAAATTATTAAAAAAACCAAAACAAAATTATATTATTAAATAAACTTCGGAGCATTTATGCCTTTTAATTTTTTTTAAAAAATAACTAAGGCTTAAAAACTATTTATCTTTTTATGATATTTTTTAATAAAAAACTATCTCATATATTTTTAAATTATGATTTCTTTTTATATAAAATAAATCTTCACCAATAAAATAAGTGTGATAAATTTTAGTACAACATAAAAAGTTTAATTAATTCTACATCTTTATACAAAAACAAAGAAGAAAAAAACAACATACTCCACCAGAATTTACAAAACCAGAATAAATGAACATTGATTTGGACGGTGTTGATGGCAGTGGAATTTCTTTTCTGTTTAAAAGCAGAATCAAAATTCAATACTTACCATATATGTGGTCAAATCCAAATGTTTGAACACATGGCCATGATGAATAAAGAATTCTATATTCACCTATGCTCAAGAAGTTTGACCCATATAATCGAAATATGATTAATTAAGCTAATTAATATACTTACTTGCACTTTTATTTTAGTCCAATCCGCCTTCTTATCTTTGATTTTTCTCTTTTATTCATGTTAGATGGACCCGTATACAAGCCACGTTGTGATCCAAATCTTTTTTTTTGCTTACTTAATTTTGATCTGGACTACTTACAAATCCGTTTCACTATTTAAAAAATTAAAAAAATTATTTTTATATTAATATTTACGTATTAATTTCTATAGTTAAATTCAATTAAAATAATTTTTTTACATGAATAATAATTTAAGTCAGATCAAATTAATCCGAATTGATAAAATTCCTATTTAAACTCGATTTAATTCAAGTCGAACTCGAACCCACCTAGCCATTAGATAAAGTCTTGCGTTAGATTTTCCTAAAGTATATTGGGAACCTTTTAGTGTCACTTATTTCATTTATTCAAATGATCAACGTCGGATTTATTTTTTTATAACAGTGGAAAGTTTGTCCTCTCTTTGCTTCTAATCTTCTGATTTTTAAATAATACTTTGGTGTACGAAAAAAGTTAAACAAGGTTAAGCCCCCTTCTCTCAATTTGCTTAATTGGAAAAAATTCTGATTCCTACATTTACACAATAATGTCACGAATCAATTCTTGTTCCCTCATTTTGGAACCTAAAAAAGTTAAAACTGCTTGAAATATTCTGATATCTTGTTGATTTTATAGTAGTGTTTCCATATGTCACTACTTACGCAAATCTTCAAGAATTATTACATTTTAAACAAAATCAAAAAATGAAAAAAAAATGGAGAATATTTTAGATGATGATCACTAGTTGGTGTATATATATATATATATATATATATATATATTCAAATATAGAATTGGGTTTCGATTTTTACTAATTATTTTCACTTCTTTCTTGTGTTTATTCGAACTTTTTTATGAATTTACCAACAACTTATCATTTATTAGTAAAATGTTGATATCTTAATTTTAATAATCATAATATAATTTAATCATTAATACTTGCTTTTTAAAAAAAATAAATTAAGTCTTTAAATAATAAAGACTGTAATCATTACCCAATAAATTTACTTAGAGAAAATAAAAAATAAAAAAGAAGGAGAAATCCAAATTGAATTTGTGCAAAGGTAGTGTTTAATTAATATGGGGTGAATTAACCAATAAGAGCTCGTCTTAATGGTAAAAAAGATATCTTGGTTACTTTCAGATTTTTCAACTCTCATTAAGATTTTTGTTTCGTTCAGTTATATGTATAATTTATTTGATTAATAATATAATTTTTATTTATAATGTAATTTCATAAAAATTATGGCATATGAATTAATGTGATACTTAACTAAGATATTTGGAGCTTTAAAACCTTACAAAATAAAGTAATCAACATGAACTCTAAATTTAATTCATTTGATTCATACATTTACATTTAAAAAATAATATTTAATAAGTTTAAGATTTAAGTTTCAATATTATAATCTTTTTCTCTGTTTTAAATTACAATCTTCCCTATATATAAAAAAATAACTTAATAAAAAATTAAAAAATAACAGGGCAAAGTTGAATTGAATTACTTTATATATAAAAGGCCAATCCACTTGGATTTATTCAAGTGGTTTGATCATTAGTGTGGAAAATAGTAGGTAAGAATGAACATTTTATACTAGGTTTGGAAAAATGTTTAAACTTTGGTTGAAATAACAGTAAATCCAAATTGTAGTATTGTCCAAAAGGAGAATCCACTTTAATATTTACTTGGTCTTTAATTAATCAAATGATTTGACATAAGTCAGTAATATGGGATGTTAACACAGCTTTAATTAAAAAAGTTGAGGAAAATTTTAAGCTTTGTGACCAAGTAAAATTTACTTTAGAAGAAGTCCAATTTGTATTACTTGCACAAAAAGCAATTTAGCTATTAGTATTTCATTATATTCAATGGCTTGAATTCACAAGAAAAACATAATTAGTGGTCGATATATATATATATATATATATATATATATATATATATTATGTTGGACTATCTTATTTCATTTTCTTAAAAATGAAGTGTAAGAAAAACGTCACTTTTATATTTCAATTTGTCAGCAAATGAAAAGATAAAAAAGGGAAAAACCAATTTATTAGACATAATTAAAAGAGAAAAATTAAATAAGAATTTACAGTTAAATATGGATTTGGTTTTTTTTTTCATTACTTTTTTCATTTATTATTTTTAATATATTTATCATTATTATTTATAAGTGTAAATTCACTCATGAATTGTAAAAATTATACTTAAAGATAATAATTAAAGTTATACTAAATAAAAATGACGAGGAAGACAAATTGTACATTAGTGAAGTCCAAGGGCCTCATATTAAAAAATTTTAAATTCTTTACTTAGATTTATTTTTGATTCGATCTATTCATATTGTCCATATTTATTGTTCATCGTTAATAAAAATTAAAATATTTATTTTATATTAATATTTATATATTTTATAATTAAATTTAAATAAAAATATTTTTAATTATTAAATATTAATTCAAGTTAAGTTGAAGAGACTCAAAATTAACAAAAAAAAAAAAAAAACTTCTGTAAAGCTAATCCGATTGGACCAAATCTGTTGAGCCGAGAGGGTACCCAGCATGTAGACTAACAAGTACACAATTATCATTCGTAATGTTTGGAACTATACACTAATAGTTACAGTTGGAGCAATCAATCATTGGTGCAAAACAAAGAAGAAAAGAAAAAGGATAGATTTAACCTAATTGCATGAAATTTATGATTTATAGCTAAACTATAGATTTGGTCATCCTAATTTTTGCATTTTGAGCAAAGAATTAAAGATTTCTAACAATAATTCTTTCACTTTAGGCTTTCTACCACAACAATAGTAAGGGAAAGTCCGAGAAAAGAAATGTAAGCTCCATGACCTCATTGAAAAAGTACTATCTCACGTGTAACGAAGGTGACTACTTTTTGTGACAATTAAACCTTACTATTTAATTTAAGTTGAATTAATTTGAATAAATTTAAATTATGAATAAAATATTTTATAATTTTTGGTATCATAACTTGAATTATTAAAATAAATTTTTGAACTTGATTCGAATTCAGCTTAAATTGGATTTGAACAAACAAAATATAAATTTATTACATCTAATCTATAAACATTTAATCTCTTTTTTTATTAAAATTATATATATATATATATATATATATATATATATATATATATAAAATTAGAATCAAACATGTTAAAAACTCCAAAGCCATCAGCTTGACCATCTAGATACATTGGATAGAAAATTAACTTGATCGAAGTTTCTGATAAGCACGTGGAAACAATTCTCGGCCAAGGGATTCCTCCGTGTGTCTAATTTGTAGGACCCAAAGTACTGCCAAATAGAGAAAAGCAGTTTTTTTCCATCCATATAAAATGCCATTTCCAAACAATTCATAGCCATGCAGATAACACCAAAAAAAAAGCACTTTCACTACGTATTACCAAAGCTTTGCTTTGGCCATGGAGGGTAGTTCTAGGGGCAGAGAAGAAGGAGGCGAGACGATTCGATACCGGGGCGTACGCAGGCGGCCTTGGGGGAAGTTTGCGGCTGAGATACGCGACTCAAACAGGCACGGTGCTCGCGTTTGGCTGGGGACTTTTAACACGGCGGAGGAGGCAGCTCGAGCTTATGATACAGCAGCTTATGCAATGAGAGGTCACTTAGCAATTCTTAATTTCCCGCATGAGTATCCAATGGGTAGTGGCGGCAGATCGAACGCTTACAGTGGTGGCTCATCTTCCATAGCTTCTTTTTCTTCTTCTTCTTCTTCATCATCATCATCATCATCGTCGTCGTCAATGGCAAGAGGCAATCAAGTTTTTGAAATAGAGTATTTGGATGATAAGTTGCTTGAGGAACTTCTTGAAAATGAAGAGAAAAAGAACAAGAAAATGTAAATTCATGGGGCAAGCAAGAAGAAGAACAATGTTATTTGGCTCCTTAGTTTAACCGGTCCAGTATCTTGACTTGAATTTCCCCTTTGATAACTAATTAAAGCCACTTATTTTAAGAGAAAATAATATTTTACATCAACACATTAATTACAGTGAAGCTTTATATATATATATATATATAAAAGATGGGAGTGTACTGTCACTATCTAAATTTAGTCCAGGTTCGAGTAATCACCAACAAAATTGAGTTTGAATTCTAATTTTAGCTCTCTTTATTTTACTTTTAATTGTAATCTTTTTAAAAATATATAAAAATACTAATATAGACAATATTTACAAATGTGGGTCAAGTTCACATTTACCTCAAGCCATTTCTGTTACTTGAAATGATATGAAGTTGTTTTTCCTTTACTTTTTTCCTTTCTTATTGAATAATTTAGGAATAATTTTCTTTTATATATATTTTTAATGTTAAACCTTCTAGAAAGTAATGGACATGTATATGTAGCTAGGGACAAACTAACTATTAAAACTACAGATGATAAGAAAGGAGGGAACATTATTGATTTGATGATTTGTATACAAAGCAATGCTGGAATCGTTGTACATTAGTATAAGTTAATGTACGTTACAAAATCTAGAAAAATTGTAGATAATTAATAATTATCTTTAAAATATGTAAATTTATCTTAAAAATTTTAGAAATAAAAAATTATCTCTAATAGTCATTTTCTAAAACTATGACTAAAAAATTTTATAGGCAACATTCATCTTTAATATTGTTAAATTAAAAATGATATTTATTTATAATATTATTAAATTCAAGATAAAAAATATTTTTTATTGTCTTCTATCTCGTTCCTAAAATTCATTTATTTTGTAGTGGTAAGAACTAAACTTCAAAAATGAATCAATGTGCAGCGGTAAATTATCTAAGTTCGTACATCACTAAACCTTTCTTTTTTTCTTGTTTTTGAAAATATCTTGACTAACTTTTTGTAAAAATACATGTATGTTGACAGTAGTAATTAGCATCTATGTACTCTGGTTTTTTTATTTTTTTAAATGTTCATGCTCGACATGCATATATTCAAAAATGAATATAAGGTATTATCTTTTAAATATATGAAAAATTTTAAAAAATTAAGTATATCTATATCAAATATATTCTTAAATATCCAACACAAACCTTCAAATTCAAATCAACCTGGGAACATTTAGCCAAGAGCATTCATCCACCATCCAATACTAAAGTATTGAATGAAGTTTAATTGAAAGTCTAAGATTAGACACTTGTTAGCCTATTTGTGTTGGGTAATTTATATTCTGAGTTACTAAATTTAGCATTAACTTTCATGTATATTATAAATTTGTAATTTTATCAATTTATATTACTCAAACTTCTATCAGTAATAAATTAGGTCATTTAAGCTAATTACGTTAAATAATTCTAATAGTTGACTTAGTATGTATATATGATTTATTTTTTACATCTCATCGAGATAATATCTAGTAGAGTTAGAATTACTTAACAAAGTTAACATAAGTGATTTAATTGTTAATAGTAAAAATTCAGCGATATAATTTGATAAAATTAAAAACTTGTGACGTATATAAAAATTGCTGCTAAATTTAGTGACCTAGAATGTATATTACTTGTTTTTATTTGTATTTCCATTTGAATTGTCTATCTGTAGCAAGTTTATTCTGCTTCTTCTAGAATATGTTGGACTAAAAAATTGTCAATTATGTAAAAAAAAATTAATATTAAGGATTCAGCTCTATATACCTTTGCAATAGATGATAGAATATTTTTTGCAAGTAGCATAATTTTATGTTGCCCTAAATGCACTTCCAATATCAATCAATTTGTTATCTTAATATGACATGCCGTAGTATCCGAGTATTTGATTGCATGATTTTTTGTTTTCAAACCACCACTTTTGAGTACTCAAATTTGACCCTCTTCTATGAGACCATATCACTAAGAATTACTACGTAGTTAATCAATCATAATTTTGAATTGTTTAGGACTTGTGAAAATATTATATAAAACCTGTGTTTTTAAGTGATGAATCTCTATATAATTTTGTGTTATAATTAAATAATTGTATAATTATAATAAAACAAATTGAAGGTGAAATACTAACCTCCTCGGTGCAAGCTTACTTACTACATTAATTTTCTAGGTAGTTGATGCCATTAATATGATCTTTGGGGCGTATGCTTTGGTAATCAAAGTGGGAGAAAGGATTTTTTTTGGGGATAATTGAATTTCGCATTGCAAAATCCAAAAAGAAACGGAAAATCTACTACAATAAGTATTGTGGGTTAAGTTTTACAAGAAAATTAGCTTATACCTCACTGTGTGCATAGGTGTCTATTTACACCATTACCAACAGAATTAAGAGAAAAAATGCACAACCTAGCTTTAACACCATCCATAACTTGTTGAAATGCATCCTTTGGCATGCGTTCCTTTCCTGAAGGCTTTCGCGTATTCCTTTTCCTCTCGATGTGATGGATAATTACAGTCCAAACGAACTGAAATAAGACGGATTTGAATGATTCTCCTTTAAAATTTTAAGTTGCTCACTAGAGGTCAACTTGCCAATTCACCATGCTCCAATAATATAAACTTGCTCAACACTTGTTGCTAGACCTGCAAAGAAAATGGACAGGAAGAAAACAAATGGTCCCTGTCTTCCTTTCCTTCTAAGCGTAGCAGGCATAAAGAGGACTGAGCTAATCCCTAGGAGGTCAACCTGCTCAAAGTAGTAAGCCGATCAAGTATGGGAAGCCATGCAATAAACGAGAATTTTGGCATGTTTAAGGGAAAACATACCAGGTGATGCCAAGGTACTCTAGTAGGTTTTTCCCTTAAGCGAATCCATGTATCTAAAGCAGAGAATCCTCCTCTTTTGGATGTAGCCCATTTTACAGCCCCGTTGCCAATGGGGAGAATAAGTAACTTTTGGGCCACTACTAGCAACTTGCGAATCTTTCTCCACTATAGCTGCAGAGTTGGGGTGTCTTCACCTGCTAGAAACTTGTTCTTCTTAAGTGCTAAGCTCTAATCATGTTACCTCGATCAAGCCAGAGTTGCTGAAAAGACTCAATAAGTGCTTTAAAATACAGTTATATTCCACACCTTCAGTTTTTCAACCCCAGGTCACCTTCATTATTTCGATCTTTATTAAACTCAAAATCTGTCTTTTAAAGCTAAAAATTAACCTATGAAATACTCAACTAAGGCTCTATTTAGATAGATAGTAAGATTAAAAATAACGGCTATGATGAAATTAGTCGTTATAGTGGTGAGATTACGTATTGTAGTGATAAGATTAAAATAAATGACGAGATATGTATTTTTGAATTCAAACGCAATGCAACAATGCCGGTGAGTTAAATTATAGTTAGAAGGAAAAATTATCACTAAAAACATTAATTAAAATATGTATATATAATAAGAATTTTAGTTTATTTGATTTTTATGAAAATAAATAATCAAATTTAATTAAAAGGATATGTATTTCTAATAAAAATTAATAAAAATTATATCAAATAATATTTTTGTATTTATTTTAATTCATATTAATTTTGTAATAATAAAATTTATATCTTATTAAATTATTATATAAAAAATAAAATGTATATATTATTCTATATAATAAAATTTATTATACTTTCAAATAAAAAACCTCAAAAATTAGGTTAAAAACGTAAAAATACCCTCCAGTTTTGCCCCATGCTCTAGTGAGAAAAAGAGGGGTAGCTGATGGGACTGCTCCACCGTGCCTCTCCGCCTGTAATCCAAATAAATTACACTAGCCAGTTAAGATTCCATCTCACCAGGGGTGAGATGAAAACTAAATAAGCCCTAAAGGTCTAATAAGATGAATAGTGAGATTAGCTCTGATAAAATTGAAATCAGTGATAGCACTGAAATTAGTTACTGTAATTATGATATTAAAATCAGTAGTAAAATGTGTGTTTGGATTTAAACATAACAGTAGAAGTGAGATAAATTATTAAGAGAAAAAAAATAATCATTCAAGTTATAATCATTACTTATTCATACAAATTAAAACTTAAAAATATCATATTCAATTATTTATTATCTTTTATATAATTTGTAATATTTTAAAATTTTAAAAATTTTATTCACTAAAAAATATTAATATATTATTTTATATTAAAATTGATCATATATTAATGATAATTTATTCAATTATGTATATGTTTATTTTTATATTTGTATTTACTTGTCTATAACTATTTATTTTTATATAAAATTATTTTATATCATTAATTATTAAATAAAGAAAATGGCAAAAATGGAAAAAGGAACTGGATTTCTCCACTGGACCCTTTAAGGTCCAGTGAGAAATGAAGGTATGGTGCGGTGGAATAGGCATCCTCCAGTAGCACAAAGATTCACGATAAACGTGCCGAAGCGGAGGATTAATTATATCTAAATGCAGCCTAATTAGAAGTTTTCACCCTTTGTTTTCTGTCGAAACACAAGCATTCTTATAGCTTTCAATATGTTCTAAATGATAGCCCCAAAATCCAGAAAGAAAAACCTTCACCATTTTCGTTCAACCCAGACTAAACACAATCATACTTAAACAATTAAAAGTATAAAGAGAAGGAGAAGAATACAAGCTTAATTGATTCTTGATGAAGGCATACAAGAGTCTCCTTAGAATATGCAAATCTTTTCCTAATGGAAACCATAATTTTTCTTTTTGGTACAAATAAAACCATAATTTGAAGATAGAAAATACAAATATTAAAATTCAAAGTCAGACTTATTGAATATTATTTTTTAAAAGTGACTACATGTCTCGAGTTTTTTATGAGGTGATTTTATTGCTAAAGAAAAAGTATTTGACTATGTCGAAGACAATAATTGTAGGCACAAGAATCAGAACTTTATCCCTTTAATTCAAGATCCTTTAACTAGGATATGGGATATATTAATTTGTCTTTTACAAACATATTAATTCTTAATATGATAAGCAATGGATGAACTATCACCCTTTTTGGGAGGTTCCGGATAATGTGATGCCAACTTTAACATAAATCTTATCATTTATTACCATAGGTATCGTATCCACAACTAATCTAAATCTTATTCTTGTTATAAGATTTCAAAGTTATTCTTTAGTAATATGATCACATAATATGTTAAATGCGAATTTAGTAACATGATGAAAATAAAAAATATTATAAGGTGTGATTAGTTCACTTATATGAATCTATTCTTTTTAAAGTACTTTTAAGTTTGACAAAGTACTTTAAAAAAGAAAAGATTATGGTCTATGTTCAAAACTAGGTACAAGAATTGGGTTACAAGAGAAAAAGATCAGTACCTGCATTGCTTATCTCCAAGACAAATATCTGAATAATCTTATGATATCTAGTTAGGTCTTAATTTTTGGACAATCACTATTTCCTAAAGGCTTTGTCTATGAATAAATATCGATTATCAAATTACTCACTTAAATGTTTCTATCAATCTAATAAATCTTAGACGATAAAAATTGCTTAGGGTTCTACTCAAGCATAACCCTCACGAATTTCATCATCGGCAAAATTATTAACTCATTCAAATTCTTTTATACTTAAAATGTTTAGGCAATCACTCTTACTATAGTTCATCTTTTAAAAGAAATAAATGCTATCCTTTAATATCAAATTTTAGTTTTAAACATTTTATCCACCTGACAAAATTTAAAAATAAATTATCGCCTAAAAATTTCTCGAAAATTTACCTGAGGATTAACCCTCTAAAAATTTCATCCTTGGAAAAGGGTTCAAATTGTTCTTGGTTAAAATGTATCATTTAAGGAAATGCATTATGTGAATCTAACTTTTATTTTAAATTCCTAAGTTACAAATCCTTATTATTATTATTATTGTGTTTGTTGTTGTTTTCACAAAAATATCATCCTAATCAAATTCTTATTACCCTACAGAGGAAATAAATGAGAAAAAAAATAAAAAATACAATTACAAAATATGTTAAAAAATTAAAAAATTATCCAGCCAACGTAAACAAGCAATGAAAAATGTCAAAGTGAAAATCAAACAAAATGAACCACTGGCCATGATTAGATGGTAATACTAAGCAAATATTATGTGAATGTACTTAAAACTTTTGGACTAAATCCAGGATTTCCAAAGAATCTCATCCCAAGTGTGAAGCTGATGAAAGACAACAAATGGGCCAAGAGCTTACTTAAACCCAATGGTGCATGGGGTAGCTCTTGGATTTCGGATCTTATTCCCTTTTTTATTTTTATTTTTATTTTTTATTTTTTATTCCTTACTTCATAAGCTTTGGGATACAAATAATTAATACCGTATGATAAACATATTATCATTATTTTGATATTAATACATATTAATATTAGTACATTTCAGCATATTATTTGTAATTTATCAATATTTTTAAATACCTTTACTTATATTTATATGATATATATTTTCAAGCTTTTAAGTAAGATAAATATTATATAACTATTTAAATATCTTTATATATATATATATATATATATATATGCAAATATAAAATATAAAATTATAAATATTTAATATCTAAAATTATTAAACATCAAATAAATAAAATATTAAAAATATTTTAAAATATAATAAATTATTATTAATTAAGTTCAATAACTTAATTTAATGAATATAATTTATTTTTAAATATAATATAAAAAATTAATATATTCAAGATAAATAATTAAAAATTAATTTAAAACCAAATAAATAAAAATTTTAAAATATATGTATATAAATTAAGATTTTATATTCACCAATAAAAATTAATGGCTTTTTTATACAAATAATATATATATTTTTTATTTACGAAAATAGGCTAAAATCAGATTATTTACCGAAATAGGCCAATTTTTTAATTTAATTAAGAAATCGTCATTTCAAATGGCGATTTCATAATTTAATTGAGAAATCGCCAAATCAGAGGGCGATTTCTCAACTTATTTTAAGAAATCACCAAATCAAATGACGATTTCTCAATTAAATTGAAACCAATTGCAATTCAATTTAATTCCGGCGCAAGCCCGGCGGCC
>JBBYHM010000016.1:10053414-10075508 GCA_038381775.1 Adansonia rubrostipa | reverse complement strand
AGAATTCTAATGATTCTCTTAATTGGAAGTAGAATTTCCTGTTTTCCTGTTTCTTGACTAAATGTAGACAGTTACTTGTCCAAAGTAGGTACAAGAAAACCTGTTTCCAGTCAAAAAGCTGGAAATTCCCTCATTGACTACTGAAAAGCAAGTCTATCTTAGGAAGTATTGTATGTGTTTTAAATCTTGTATTTTTTTTAAATTTTATTATATTTTTTATATATTTAAAAAATAAAATATTTATATGAATATATATCAAATAAAAATATGAAATATAAAAACTTCTAAAAATAAAGAGTTCGAATAAGCATAGACGAAGAAGGGCCAAACAGTAGAGTAAAGGAGATAGCTATGTATAAGGATCTAAAGGAAGAGTTAGGGATGTAGTAGAAGTAGATTTGCTTACTTCAAAACCTTATTTATTTAATTCACATTTTTCAAAATCGTAATTTTAATAATTTGACAATTTATTCATGATTTATCTAATTCACCGGAAAAAAACATTAAACATTTAAATCTATATTTGAACTCGTAATTTTTAAAAATTTGACAATTGATTCATGATTTACTTAATTCATTTATATAAAAGATATTAAATGTTTAGATCCTTTTCGAACCCACAATTTTTAAAATTTTGACAACTTTGTTCATGATATTAAGTAGCGTGGTTTAACTATTTTTCTTACAAATATTATTCTCAGAAATCAAATCTTAATTAATTGAAACGAATGAACTTCTTAGAATTAGTTCTTAATATGTCAACTTCCAGCAATAAAAGTTGGTATATTTAGCAGTATGCTTATTATGTAACCCTGAGATAGACTGTTAATCATTTTCATGATATATATATATATATATGTATATATATGATTTTTTTTTTCATTTTTTCAAATATGTAATTTAGGAAAGTTGAACAAAGTTCTAATTTTCAGCCAATGTGATATATTTATTATTATATCAAATCTAAAATCTTTATTAAATATTGAATAATCATCCCATGTAAATGAATATATATATATATATATATAATGAATATTCAAAAACTCATTGAATTAAAATTTTGGGTTCTTTAACAATTGCTTTTTGATCAAAGGTTTGGAAATTTCTCATTCCAATATTGATATAAATATTATGATAGCTGTTTCCATATCCATAAAGAAGGGAATAAGCTATCTTGTTAGGGTTTGTTTTTTTTTTATATATATTTAAATAGGCTCGATTCATTTTAAATTATTATTTATTAATTAAAAATATTTTTATTTAAATTTATTAATAAAATATATACATATTAATATAAAAATAATATTTTAATATTTTTAAATAATAATATAAATTTTTAAATTAATTCGAATGAAACTTAAATAAAAAATAAAAAATAAATTGAATCATCTGCTTGACTTGGACAGGCGTAAAACAAACAGACAAACAAACAAAAGAAATGTGACTCGAAAAGGGCTTTAAAAGGAAAAAAAAAAAAAAAAAAAAACCCTCTTGGACGAGGCATATTAGTACAACTCTGCTTTTTGGAAAATAAAAGAAGTTTCTTAGAAATTAACAATATCCACCCTCTGCACGGTCCACACTCCAGAGTCCGCAGGCATTTTCATCGAAATTGCTAACGGAATATATATATATATATATATATATATATATACACACACACATATACATATACTCTAAAAATAAATTAATTTTATATATTTATATAATTTTTTATAAAATTAATATTTATTTAACTTCATCTTCTTAATTTTTATTTGATTTATATAAATTATGTATATTAAATTTTAAATTAATAAATAATATTTAATTATTTATTTATCGTAAAAAAATTTAAAAGTTTATATATTAAAAAAATCAACATTATCTGTCAATATAATTGAACTGTCAAATTAATTTTAAATTTTATATGAACAATGAATACAATTACAATTAAAACATAAATTATATAAAATATATATAAATACATAAAATTAATTTAATTTTATATCAATATAAATAAATTCTTCCTTTATATATATATATATATATGTAGATATAAAGATCTTGTGCATATGTATGTATCTTATATGCTTTGAAAAATTATTTTTATTAGTGCAGTTTTTAAATTTTACAATAAAAATTAATAAAATGATATATATATATATATATGAATATGACGTATGTTAATTTATTTTAAATTTGTTTATAAAATTAAAAAATCCTGCTAATAATTAATGTACGAGAAGATGAATTCATTATTCATATGCTTTATGACTGCAATTAGTCTTCGTGATTGAGTAGACAAGCCAACCTATTTTTTGAGATATTTTTAGTCCAAATACATTCTATATAGACAAGTCATCAAATAAATAGTCAAACCTTTGAAGTACTCAAGAAGTTGACACATGATTTGCTCATCTGCCTTTAAAAAAAAAAAAAAAGAAAAATCAAAATTATAACAGAAATTTCTGATTTTTGGCTAATACTTTATCTTTTACTTTAATTTTTCTCAATAAGGTTACGTTCATAAAACAATAAAATATTAAATTTTTTAAACTTAAATTTGAATCGAATTGAGGTTTAATCAATTTGAAAATTTAGATTTTATTTATAAAATAATAAAATATTAATAAAATAGTTTATGATTAAATTTAAATAAAAATATTTTTATTATTAAATTATAATTTAAATGAAATTAATTTGAATTAAAAAAATTTTATTCAAAGCTCAACTCATATATATATATATATATATATTAAATTTATTAGGTCACATGAATAACCCAATCTTTAAATAGATTATTTGAGAATATAAGATCATGTCATCCGGCATGAATGCATAGTTGTATTGTTTTGACATTGAAAGTTTGGGATTCAATAATAAATACGATGAAATACAATGAACTCTTACCTTACGTTCAAATAAACACTTAATAAACAATATAAAAAAAAGTTTTGATATATATTCAAATACACCCTTAATAAAAAAAATAAAAATGAGTTTGTTTGAATACCTATAGACAATAGTTAACTATTCTTTTATTATTATTATTTTTAAAAATTACATTTAATATATTACTTTTACTAAATTTAAAAATATATTAATTATATATTTTCTTATAAAGATCATCAGAACTATTGTCATTGAGCACCTATTAAAATTTCCAAGATTTATTTCATCTCTTGTTGTATTAGCTATTAAGAACATAAAATGAAACAATATCTTGCAATGTCTCTTTTTGATTTTGTCAAAAGAATGCAATAAAATAAAGAGATATTAGAAAAGTTAGAAAGTTTCATTTGATACCTAAATGTTTTTGCTACTTAATTATTTACTTATTGAAAATTGCTATAAAATAATATTAAAAGCTAAAAAAATTGTCATATATTTTAAAATGGACAAATTATAGTTAATTAAAATGTAACCCCAATTATAACGCCATTAATTTATATTAAAATAGAACAATTTGTTTTATCATTGTAAAAAAAAAGTGTATTTATTGTATGTATAAACATTAAAATAATTCGTTTGCTTTTAAATTTAAAGCACTTTTTTTTCTTTTAAAAACTAAATTTTGTTTGACCTATTAATTTACCTAAAATTAATAATTTATGTATTTTATATGATCGTATATTTTGTACTGTAATAATCATATTTAAGATATTTTATATAAATTTTGATTTGTTAATAATTTATATTATATATATCGAGGCATTCGTATCATATTCGTTTTATTTTTTGTACCATATCTTATATTTTGACATGTTTTAATTATTTTTTTATCATATTTATGTCATGTCTAACATTATCAGATCCCGATTGACGAAGATAGGATCATACCTGTTCATTACTTTTTTTTTTCAATTTTTTTTTGTTTAATAAATAACGATGAATATATCAAAAAAATAATGAATAACGTTCCTAACCCAAAAGTATGATAATTTTTTTTTCCAAATATTTCATTTCATTGATTCAAGAGTATATTTTCCAAAAATTTATTTTCATTGATTTAACCATTTCAGAGAATTAGGTCATATGCAAATCAACTTGGATCCATTCAACTTTTCCGAATTAAGCAACCATTACTTGACTAATTTTATCCTTTTTTTATTAATTTATCATAAATCTGACAAATTTATAAAATGTAAACTTAAATATAACATAAATTATTTAATATAAATATAAAACAAATATTAAATATATCATATTAATTATATTTAAATATTTTATATCGTATTTATTTAAAAGATGTCATGCTTATGTCTTCTAAAATTGCCCCATTTTATATACAATTCAATTTGAAAAAAAAAAAAAAAGCGATTAAAGGTTATTTCCTTAATAAGCGTCGTACTCTCTGGCAATTGCTGTAAAAATTAAAAAAACAAAAATGTTCACCGCAGTCTATGAATTGTTCGTAAAACACAAACAGAAAACTCTTGTAAGTATTCTAGTAACCAACACATTAGACTCATTAGCATTACCTATATTATACGCATTAAGTTATTTTATATTTCCGACACAGATACACTTCATTTTCTTAAAATTTCTGATATATTTAAGAAAACAATATTATTCAAACATCAACTCTCGTATAGACGACAATAGTCTTTCTTATCCCGTTTAAACTTGAAGATAAAATCCGGGATCCAAAACAAAACTCCAAAGTCCCAATAAACCATTATTAACTGCAGACAGACCAGCACTAAAGCAAAACCCACAACTTTAAACCACATTACAGAAATGATGGATGACGCATTCATGAGAGGCAGGAGTATGCCAATTCCTTCTCCTCACTCAGCTCTGCTGCGGTCAAGTCCAACTTCTTCCTCGAAAATTCGTCGATTGCCAGCCCTGAGATTAAAAATTAAAAAAAAAAAAACCCAAAAAAGGTAACTAAATAAGCTAGTGAGAGAATTCTCCTGGAAATGCTGCTGCCTATGTTACCCAAACTTGTTCATTTTTCTTAAAGTACCAATGTTAGACACTTGTATCCAATATATCTTGACCGTGAGTATGGAGTATGATACCCCATATATATGATAAAATTTAGAAAAAAAAAATGAACATACCCATACTGGATAAATACCCATATCCGACATTCATCTTCAAGTCCGGATAACATTGGCTGCTTCTTCGCAATGATATCAGAACTTCTTCAAACTTTCTAAGGAGATTGAAGCAGAGATTAAAATGTATAACTATGATAAGATCTCGACTAAAAGGGACAACACTTCAACAACAAGGGAAGTGTTGACATATGTTTTTGGAAAATTAAGGAAAAGAGCTTTTTGTTACCTTTGGGGGTTCAAAAGGTGTTAGAGAGGAGAGAAGGCACAGAGGAAGTAAGCCAGATGATTAAAGCATCAATATCTAGTTACTCTGGTTCTATGTTGCTCAGACTCAAATATGATTGCCAGATACGAATATGTATCCAACATAAATATGTTTAATTTTTTTTTTTTCAAGTTTTTTCATGTATTTGACGGATTTTTAGAGAGTCATATTCTCATACCCACGTCCAAAATAAGTCGATACTTTCAAAAAAAAAATAAAGACTCGAAACAACATAGATCTAGTTAAATCATGCTAGCATAAGACAACCCAGAATTAACACAATATCATATTTTGATGTATTCTTACCTTGGACAATTTTCCATTGTCCGTTGTGACAAGTCACTGGGAAGGAATAAATGAGCCCACCTGGTACATTGTACGAACCATCCGAGTACACTCCCATGGAAACCCATGTGCCCTACAGGTGCAACCAAATGAAGCAAGAAAATGAGATCGTAAGTGTATTAAATATCAATAAAGAACATATCAACAACAGTGCCAACCTCAGGAGTTCCGAGGACCCAATCACGTATGT
Organism: Adansonia rubrostipa; assembly: GCA_038381775.1. NCBI lineage: Eukaryota > Viridiplantae > Streptophyta > Magnoliopsida > Malvales > Malvaceae > Adansonia > Adansonia rubrostipa. The sequence continues at coordinate 10,069,657 of JBBYHM010000016.1, read as the reverse complement.
GATCACAAGCAGCACTAGCAGCAGACAGTGCACTCGAGAGTTTCCTAGCTTTGATGATTGCAGCACCACGTTGTTGGACAGTGGTTATGAATTCTCCGTTCAACCTTTAATAAGCGAATAATATCCAAGCAATGCTTCAAAATATCAGTTCAAATAAATCTATTTGATTAAGATAATCATATATGTTACTATTTTCTTTACCATGCATCATCCTTCACAAGCTCGCGAACAGGCTTTTCACCAGATGCAGTCTTAACAGTTGCATGATTGACATCAGGATACTGAGTCGATGAGTGATTACCCCAAATAATCACATTTTTAACATCAGAAACTTGGACACTTAGTCTCTCCGAGATTTGACCTAATGCCCTGTTGTGATCCAGCCTCGTCAAACAGGTAATGTTCTCTGCAGGAATTGAAGGGGCAAATTCCTTCAGAATCAATGCGTTGGTGTTGGCAGGGTTAGCGACAACCAGAACCTGAAAAACAGGAAGAACACAAAAGCAGATAAGATCCAATAGAACATGAAATTTTAATCTACAAACTTAGCAACTTTTGACGGCTATTGAGGAACTTCTGAGGTCTCATGACAGGAGAATAAGCCATTTATCTAATGGCTAGAATGCAAATAAGAACATTTAAATCACCTTTAATATGTTATTAGAACATTTGATTGTTCGCGCTTGCCAAATCAGCAACAAACCACAAAACACAGTACTAATGCTTCAAAGGCTTAGAAGAAAACAAAGCTTCAGAATTTCAACAAATTATATTGCTCCCCTCTACATTGGCTGGAAAGAAGAGCCATTTGGACAATATTCTTATATTTTATTCAAGAAAAGTAAATAAAGTTAAAAAAACATATTGAAAACTTCATTTTGCAGGTGATCAAAATGCTAGAACTTTCATCCCGAAACATTTTTTTTCTCACCTTGCAGTTTGGAGCAGCATACTTTTCCAAGGCAGAAGCCTGGGACTTGTAAATTGACACATTCTTTGACATAACATCTTTCCTTTCCATTCCTTCCTTCCGTGGGAAACCACCAACCATGACTGCGATGTTGACTCCGGTGCACGCCTCAACAACATCAGTTGTAGCAACAACACCTGACCAAAAAAAAATAATAATAAATGATTTCACAACCATACAGAATATTCAAACAAGCTTCAAAAGTAGAATCCATACATCATTCAACCATATTACTCGAACTCGGTTGTCTCGGACAAAAGTATGTTCAATTTTTTTTCAAGATTTCCATATATTTGGCAGGTCCTTAGAGGACCATATCTCCATACCCATGGTTGGATATGAGTCAGACAAAGGTGTTGGACAAGGGTACTTCAAGAAAAATACCTTTAAGAAGATAAATACTTAAACCACATGATTAGGAAGATAAATACCTTTAAGAAGAGGGAAGGCAGCATCCACCAATTCCATTTTCACTCCGTTCAAGGCCTCGGCCGCAGGTGGGATATCAAGCATGTGAAGGATCACAGGCTGGTCAGCACCCAACATGATTCCCCTAGCAATCATGGGAACAAGAGCATACCCGATTTGTCCTGCAAATAAGATGACAAGAATTTTTCAATAAATCATCTCACAGAACAAAAAACTAAGTCTGACCTTCTACTGGCAAATTCAATTAAACTTTCAGATACTTACTCTTTAACGTCAATCCAAAACATATCAGAATCCTTTATTTTCGAGCAAAAATCAAAAAATATATTCCATTACCAAGCATGTAGAATACAGTTTTATTTATTTATGATCTTAGCAAAGTCAACAGATTCATGTTTTAAACTAGCATGAAATTCAAAAATTTTCAAAATTTTAAGGCGCATGTTCCATAATTTAACAAAAATATAAACTTCTACAATTACTAGTTGAGCTACTAAGCTTAGATCCATGACAGATGAATATACTTTGCATTAAAATCTTAACTCCTGATCAATCATTCCTAATCCGAGCAATAATCAGTCCAATCCAAACATCCGAAACAAAAACAGTTGAAAGTGTAAATCATGATAAATTAGATCTGAAAACAGAGATCGGATTCACCCAATAAAAACTAATGGATCTGAAGATTAGACTTGAGCTAAGAAATGTAAAGTAAAGGATCTGATCGCTGGAAACATAAAAGTACCTGCAGCTCCGGTGACCAGGACGCGAACTGGTTCCTTTGCCATTGATGGAGATTCGAAGAACAACAAAAAGAAACGATGTCGTATTAGATAGAGAGTTCAGTCAAGAGAGTGAGATGAAAAATTTTCAGTCGAGGGAAGGGACAACGGAGAAGCAAAAACGCGAGGAATCGGAGATATTTATCCGCCCAAGGAACGTGAACGTGACGCTGGCAAGGAAATTAGCAATTAAAACAAGGGGCGTTTATTGAGTTTCCGAGAATGGTTGCTACGCCGTCGTTTTGAAGGATAGGGAATCTCTGCCGTTGAGATGCGGACAACTTTGTGGGGCCCCAGATGCGTGAGCGAAGCGTACCATTTGACAACAAGTATCATGCTCGATGGATTAGGAGGTCCGGTCGTGTCAGGTCAGTTTCATTTCCTTTGATAATGTTAAATATAACGGTAAAAATATGATAATAAATAAATATTATAATAATTATAATATATTTAATAATTTATATTTTTAATTAAATTTTGACAGCTGATTTTTTTAAAAATTTTTTAATTTTATCTTTTGTTTAATTAATTAAAATTTTAAAAACTTTTATTAAAAATTATTTCATTTAAAGTTTTCAAAATATGTTTTTTAATTAGTATTAATAATAAATCTGACAATTTTTTCTCAATAAATAATAAAAAGTTAAATTATAAAATTATAAAATTTATTGATATTGAGGGGGTATATTTATATTTAAGTAATTAAAAAAAATATAAAACATAATCTGTGCCACAGGAATTATCAAATTAAATATTTTATATAAATATATATTATTATTTTATTTGCCAACGGAAACTTAGTTAGACTGAAAAGCAGTAACTGGTTTAAACTTGAATAATAAACTGAGCTGACATTATACCTAGTGGCCCACTGAAATTATAGCCACAGATGTTGGATTTTTTTTTTAAACGAAAAAGATGGTCGGAAACCTTTTTTTTTATTATTTAAATTATATCACATAATTAAAATTTAAAATAAAATTTATTTATTTTATATTTTATTTAATAATTAAATAATAAATATTTATTTATGTAATTTATTAATGATTCTGTAATAAATATTTAATTTTTTTAAAAAAATTGTATTAATCATTTCATGTTTGTTTTGAATGCAGAAATTATTTACTTATATAAAGTATTCATTTTATAGCATCTTTTCTCTTTTAAAATTTAACTTCGTTAATTCAAGTTTTTCTCTAGTTTTTTAAATTTCCTTTTAGTTTTTAGTGTATATATATATATATATTAATTTTTATTAGTAAAAAGTAAAGTAAAAATAAGAAGAAATAACAATAAAAAAGTTTCAATCAAGAAAATTTGAAATAATTAAAAAAATTAATTTAAATAAGTTAAATATGAAAATTAAATCTTTTAAAATTTGATATGAAAATAATATTTTTAATTTTTCATATTAAAAAAATAAAAGAATTATCAAATTGCTACCTTCTTTTTTGTTTTTATAAAAGTAAACTCTAAGTTCAAGTCCAAATCAAATACTACATTTTCCAACATTTATCTTATTATTTTTCTTCATGATCTACTCATCATATCAATGACTCAATTCAGTATATCAAATTCTTATGTAGATGGTACTACAGATATAACGTTTCAAAGGCCTTGGAAGCAATTACTCCTAAAAATTGCCAACACCGATCGGCATCAAACTATAAGGTGTATGCATATGTATTCTTATCGTGTTATATTAGTTTATTTTTTCGTATTTTAATTATATTTAAATTTTTTATATTTATTTTATTAAATAATTGAAATTTTTTGTTTTAAAATCTAAAAAAAAAAAAAGCAAGATAACCTACTGCAAGCAAACTTTTGGGCATTGCCTCACAAAATCATCATTAATGGCTAATGCCCTATTGTTTACATATGGAGGAATTAGCAACAATCTTTAACGACTTTGAAAAAAAATGGTAAAACGTGCTTTCACAACAATAGCAACAAGTTGAATTATTTCCTTTGCAGTTCTTGCCCTTCTGTATTGCCTTCTGGAGTTTCATTCCAACCATATATGATATATTGCAACTGTCCGAACAAATTTAAGTAGTATATGCTTGAAAGATTTAACAACTGCAAATTAGCTTCCAAGACTCACAAAATTTCTGCTTTTACCCATTGTAGCCAATATTTTTTTGCCAAACTTAAGAGGAGAAGGTACATGCAAAAAATGAATGATCCCTACTATCCTCTTACTCTTGACACAGTAGGCAAGTTGGATATTGTAGTCGAGTGCCTCATTCTTATATTCTTACCACATTGCTTAATCTATCTAGGATAGCTAACCATGTAATAAAGGAATACTTACGTACTTTGTAAGAAGACCAAACTAAGGAGTGCCAAGGAACTTTGGCTTTACTAGTTCGTAAGTAACTCCATGTATCAAGTAAAGAAAAGTTTCCTAATGCTGTAGCAACTCGTCTGACTCTCCCATTAGCATTGCTGGGCATGATCAATAAAGGTTGTGTGACATCCCTGAGTTTAAGAATTTGTCTCCAACCCCAGCTACATAATTGTTGTAGCTTAGCTCACCAAAAACTGTACCTTCGAAGTAAGCAAGCATAGATCCAGGCTACTCATATGGAGCTCGAGTTCCTGAAAAGTGCCCAAACATGCTTCAAGATGCAAGCAATATTCCAAAATTTTAAAATTTTCTGTGGCCAAGCTGAATTTCTCTTCAGGAATTGTATAAGGTCATCAAAGGGAAGTTGAAATCAAAGATCAAAGATATCATTTTATAGAAGTATGGCAATGCGGCAACTTAAGAAGTGTTGACAATGGAGCTTCTACCGGGACAAAGTGAGAGGCAACTTGGGGCCAAAGCTGGTTGTTGGCAAGGAGACTTTCAATTGCCTTTCCAACTTGTTAAGATTGCAAATAACTAGTCACTTATGTTGTATGGCACTAGACAAAGGTTAGCATTCGGTTTTGTTTTAAAATTTTAAAGATTAAATAAGTTAAATAAACGCAACAAACCAATCGAATTGGCCAAATTGAAATGATTAATAAAAAAATCAAAACCGCCTTAAATCAATCGGTTTAATTAATTTTAACAATTTAAAAAATTAAAATATTTATATTATAATATAAAAATTATTGTATATTATAAATTATTATATAAATATATTCTATTTACATATAAAATATAATTAAAAATAAAGTTAAAAAGGTAGCTCAGTTCGATCTATTTTGATTATCAATTTAAAAATCGATAATCAACTAAACAAATCAAATAAATCAATTAATTTTAAAATTTAATAAATTAAATTAAATTAATTAAATTTAATTTATTCAATTAATTAAACCGACTTATTAATGCTCACCTTTAACGGCAGAAGAAGAAGTTATTTAACCACATTGATTTTTCAAATTGAAAAAAAAAAATCCCTGCCTATAAAACGAGATTAAATGATATCTCATAAAAGTAACAGTAAGATAGATCAGAAGTTTTATTTTTTAAACAAGATATGTCGGTCTATTTAAAATTATTATTAATATAAAAATAATAATAATTTGTCAGAGGAAAAACCGCAAATTCATGTAGCCTCTCTCTTCGATTGGGTTTCCTTTGGCGCCAAATCTACAAGACTTCCTCGATTGAATTGTTGTAATCTCATCTCCCAAACCCTTAATTTCTGATAATATCTTCTTGATTTAACCATGGCTACTGCATCGTTATTCCCTCTACCCAAATTGCTTCTTTCAGTTTCTTTTGATTTAAAAAAAATAAAAAGAAGAAGAGACCTTTATAATTTATTAATTTTATCTGAAAATTGTTTGGGGATTTTCAGCGGTGTTTAAATCAAGGGACGATCAACGGAAACAGCTAGAATTAGAAGACCGTCGAAAAGCCGGGCTTGCACGGGCTGAAGTCGATTAAAGATGGAAAAGAAATTAACCCTCATATTCCTCAGTATATGTCATCAGCACCTTGGTATCGTAATGCCGAGAGGCCAAGTCTAAAGCATCAAAGGAAATGGAAATCCGATCCCAATTACACCAAATCTTGGTACGATAGAGGTGCAAAGATATTTCAGGCCGATAAATATCGAGAAGAAGCCTGCAAAAAGTAGGTGAACCCTTCTATTTCCTCTTCTGTGATGGTACTTCTATACTTGTTCGCGTATCCATCGATGCCTTGTTTTGTGTGTTAATGTAGTTTCAAGCTTTTAGACCGAAGCATACAAGTCTAGTGCGGTATGACTTTGTGCTATTATGGGGCCTCTTATAGGGTCAGTGTTTTAAATTGACCCATTTAATAGCTTCTGTTAATGAGGCATTTGGAATCCTTCAATAGATGCTTAGTTATCCTAGTAATGTAATTTCTCCTATATGAATTTATTTCTTAATAAGTTTGCTGAGGTACTTAGATGAAATTCTAAGACATGTTTAGAGGTAACTGGATAGGCCAAGACTCCGGTAATGGGACTATTTTTTTCTCCCATGCTAAGCATCGGCTGGGTTGGGTTGTGTTAACTAGATAGAAATTTCTATGTTTGCTTTGAAATGTAAAGGTTGAATTTCGTCATGCATCATGTGAGGAAGCTTACTGGAGTGAATAGTTTAGATGACCATACTAGTTTATTTTACCTGCGCCCTTGTACTTCAAAATCTTATTATGCCATAATTCATGATTGATGAATTCTTGTTATTGCTTGTTATAGCTGTGGAGCCACATGATGCTAAGTCATGCATGGAGAGGCCTTGCATAAAGGGTGCAAAATGGGCGAACATGCACATTGCACCTGATGAAAAGATAGAGACCTTTGAACTGGATTACGATGGCAAGCGGATTGACGGAATGGTTATGATGCATCTACGTATGCTCGTGTCATTGGAAGGTATGAGGCAAGGGATGAGGCTAGAAGAAAGTACCTGAAAGAACAGCAACTGAAAAAGTTGGAGGAAAAAAATAATAAAAATGATGGAGAGGGAGAGGGAGAGGCTGGTGACAAAGATGACGATGATGATGCTTTGAAGTTTGATGAAGCTAAGGTTGATGACAGCAAACAATGGACTTTGCTAAGGTTGAGAAGCGTGTACATACCCACTGGTGGTGGGACTACGGGTACTGTCAAGTACACTGACCTTTAGCTGTATCTTTTTTTTTTTTTTTTTCTTTTACTGATGTTGGCTTTTAAGGAACAAAATTCCAACTCCGCAATTTAAAACAATTACTCTTCATATTTTCGTTTTTCTTCAGGAATTTGTGTATTCGGGAAGACATGACAAAATATCTTTTGAATCTTGACGTCAATTCTGCTTATTATGATCCCAAAACCCGATCTATGCGTGAAGATCCTCTTCCTGATGCTGACCCTAATGAGAAGTTCTATGGAGTGAGTATCTTGCAAAATTTTTTTCCTTTAATTGCCTTGTATTAATATGACTTAAAATTACCTAACTTATGCAATTCTGACTTGTTTAGTTGTTACTTTGCAGGGTGATAATCAATATAGAATGAGTGGACAAGCGTTGTGGTTCGAGCAGCTCAATATTCATGCATGAGAAGCATTTGATAAAGGGAAAGATATTCATATGCAGGCTGCTCCTGCTCAAGCTAAACTCCTCTTCAGGAATTATAAGGTCATCGAAGAGAAGTTGAAATCGAAGACTAAAGATACCATTATGGAGAAGTACGGCAATGCAGCGACTGAAGAAGAGATAACAATGGAGCTTCTCTTGGGACAAAGTGAGAGGCAAGTTGAATATGATCGCGCTGGCAGAGTTATAAAGGGAATGGTATGTCTGAAACTAACTTTCTGCTTATTCTAGTTGGTTTGCAGTTTTCCTTTTTGTTTGCTTCATTTCATAAGGAATTCTTGGGCATAATTCCAATCTCTTCACATATGTCAATATTGATTGCCGCATCTTTCCTCTGTTCTGTCAGGGAACAATTCACAATAGCTACGTCAGACATTTGGTGTCCACGGTTTTGGTCTTTTGTAGTTCTTTCTAAAGAGTTCGTGAATTCTTCACTTGGTACAGGCCAATAGATGACTCTTTATTGAGTGGTTAAGGAATTTTAGAAGTGAGGTTTCTGGAAAATATTTGAAATACAGGTCATCTTGTCTTGTTTTTTTGCTTCTTTCCATGATTAAAGTCATTTAAAATTTTGTTTCCTACTTGTCTAAATAAGTTTCTTAACTCTAATGAAAACAATTGAGTACTTTCTAGGTTTATCGAGTTATATGAGAGTACGAGTTTAGTTCTAATTTATGTTTTAATTTTAAAAAAGCTCTTTATTGAAAATTGAGTTCTTTGTAACAGTTCTATATTTTCTTTTCTCCGTCCAAACTCTTTTTTTCCTGTAGGAAACATCCCTTCCAAAAAGCAAGTACAAGGAAGATGTTTTCATCAATAATCACACAAGTGTTTGGGGTTCATGGTGGAAGGATCACCAATGGGGCTACAAATGTTGTTAGCACACAATTCGGAATAGTTACTGTACTGGTGCGGCCAGGATTGAGGCTGCAGAAGCAGCAACAGACTTGATGAAGGCTAATATTGCACTTAAAGTGTCCTCCATAGATGGCATTTCACAGTTCTTGCATGGATACTTCCAATTAATGTCTTAAATCAGACTGATTCGTCAAGTGATACAAGTTCATATTATTGTTGCATGTAATTTCGGTTCCCAAAAGTTTATCTAGTGGAAGTCTAGATAATGACCTCTAGCTTCTATTTTGCATCCCTGAACTTCAAAGAATGTGCTTGTGTTTTAGTACTACGATTTTTGCAGAGTTCAGCACTTTCCTATTTTAATCCTTTTACCTCTATTCTGTCGTATCGCCAACTTGAATGCAGATGCCCCTGCTAGTGCAGAGAAGAAACTTGCTACTTGGGGAACTGAGATTCCTGAGGACCTGGTTCTTGATGAAAAACTTCTCACCGAGGCTCTTAAGAAGGTAAATGTAGTGCATAACTATTTTGCTTTGATTTTTTATTTTTCTTAAAGTACTTGTGTTAGACACTTGTGTTTGACATATATCCGGATATGGGTATAGAGATATGATTGGAAATCTTAGAAAAATGAGCATAGCGGTGTTCGACACTCACTCTTTAGTCCAAGTTACATAGGTGTATAATGTTATTTCTTTTTGGGTGTGAACCTGCAAATTTTTGTTTCTGCTTGTTTTTATCCATGTTTGTCTGACAGGAGGACGAGAGGAGGAGAGAGGAAAAAGATGAACGGAAGTGCAAGTATAATGTCTGGTGGAATGGCGAGGTAATGGCCAATTATCAAGCTAAATTCTCTAGATGTTTAGTGCCTCTTTCAATTAGAACATTCTGTAGGGTTATTTTGTCACGTTACTAAATGAAGCGATGCATTTGGTAGGTTACCCCCGAGGAAATGGAGGCATATCGGATGAAAAAGATATACCATGATCACCCCATGAAGGATTTCTTGAATTGAAAGCCAACTTAGGCATGTCTATAAATATTAGTAGAACCAAATATCATGGATAATGTTTGCAGCTTTATAGTTATGTCATTGAGTTGGGATGAAAATCATGTGTTTTTGTTTTGTTTATATGGTTAATACTTTCACATTAGAATTCAATGGCAAATTCTCAGTCCTTTGGCAGTGCAAACTATTTTACTGAAATGTAATAGAGTTATAATAAAATAATTATTCTGTGGGAATGTAATAGAGCAGTAAATGGAATGGAATAATTTATGTTGTAGTTTGATTCAATAAAATAGAACAGTATGAGATTCGAATCCTCCACAAAAGAGATTCGAATTTCTTAAAGTAATTTCTTATTGCACCTAAGATTGGAATAGCTATTCAGTGGGGGCACTAAATGATTATTCAGTGATTTCGTAAAATAAGTTGTAATCAGCTATTTTAAGGAATGACTATTATTTGAACCAAATTGTTACATTATTGTAGCGTGTTGAATATGTTCGTAATAAAGTTTTTATTGCAATGAATTGCGTTAAAGTTTGTGAAGCTTGCTTATTATTATTATTATTATTGAAAGGTTAATGTACACTCTGTAATAGGATCCTCACAAGTCATCAACAATAAAGTTAATGTTTCAGAAAGTTAATGTACAATAAAGTTAATGTTTCGTAAAGTTAGTGTTTTAGTGGTTTATATAGATCGTAAGTTGATGATAAAGGAAGAGTTTTAGACAAAAAAAGATTTATCAAATTTATAAAAAGTTATTTTTTAAAAATAATTGTATAAATTAATTGAGGTTTTAGAGAAAGAAAGGTTTGAATATTGAAATTTATATATAAAATTTATTAAAAGTTATTTTTTTTAAAATGATTGTATAAATTAATTAAGATAAATATTAAAAGGTAGTTTTAAAATCAAAGATTTCTGCTCTCTTTTTCTTTGATAAAATAATTTTATATTTTTTTTTAATCACCAACACCATCAGAGTACTTTTTTGTTTAAGGTAAAAAAGATTGCAATTTCAAATTAAGGATTAATTCAATTAGTTTATGTTTTCTTTCTTAAAAGGTAAAATTGAGATGTAAATTTTAATAGTTAAAAACTTCTTGCAATTAAGTTATGGTCTTTTATATATATATATATATAAAAGAAAAGTAATGGTCTTTTTATATAAAAAGAAAAGAAACCTAGAGGTAACTTAAGAAAATAAAGCAAAATTGAGTACTCAAACATATTTTTTAAGTGTTTAATGATACAAATGAGATTGGAGAGAATTTTATTTATAGTTGAATTCGCCACACATTAATGGTCCAGATTAAATCTAATAAATGAGTAAAATTTATATTTACCTACAAAATTTAAAATCTCAGATAAATTTAAACTTTATTAACTCTATCTCTATCTAATTTTAAATAAATTAGAATAATTTTTTTAACTGAATCTTCAAGCTTCCAAAAACTAAATCTTCTAGATTTCTTCGGATATTAAGCCTATTTTGGTGGGTCGAATTGTTCTATATAACTTATGTCTTTAGACTATTAGTGTAGCTCATGACACTAGTATTCAACTTTCGCAGTTGGAATCTTCAATATATGTTGGACCTTTATATATCTTCTAAAAACATTATTTTTTTTTCACAAAATTCTTCAAAAATAATAAAATATGTTAAGATTCAAATTTCAAATTTATTGAATGTCATTTTTTAAAAATAACTATATGAATCATATGAGTTAAATATTCAGTTCGAACAATATCTTACGAAATGACTCTATGAATCTTTCATAGAATATTCGTATGTGATGTTCGGAGGAGAGAAAGAGAAGGAAAGGAGAGTTTATTTTCGCAAAAAAAAAAAAAAAAAAAGAAAGCATTTTCATTGTTGCAATGAAAGGCATATGATATTGAAAGCCTAAGAAAACAAGGGATGAAATTCCAATCATTTATCATCAAATGCACAATCAAACATTCATTTCTATAATTCCCAAACATTCATTCTGCAAAAATCCCAAATAAAAAAAGAAGGGGATTAAATCAGACATCCCCTGTACAAGTAGGAAAGAACAGCAACACAATTCTGCACACAAATCTTCATCTTCACACAATTTTAATCCTTTATCTATACAATGATCAAAACCCCCATTGTTTTTTTTTTTTGACTATTATAATAACATGAACTCTATTTCACTCAATAATAGAAGAAAAAAAAAAAAAGGAATCAGTAATCAAAACCCTGCACAGCTCTCACCAATGTATATGTATGATCAGTTTCATGTTTTTGCATTAGAAAAAAAAAAAAAAAGAAACAAAAACATGAAATTTAAAAGGAAAATGAAAGAAAAAAAATGGATTGAATCATCTATTCATATTATGCACTTCGGGCCAACATCTCCTGGAAATCAAGATCACTTCTTTCTTTCTCAAGCTTCCTGTCTTCATGAAACTTGTATATGAACTCATCTGCTCGTTCATCGACTCCCCTTAGATGGGGCGATTTCGCAACCACAGCTTTCCATGCTTCTTCAATGCTATAAACACCGCTCTCTTCTGCAACTATTTCTTTGCCTTTTGTTCGCGAAACCTTGTCGTCAGCCACTTCATGATGATTTCGTCTGCTTGTCTCGGCCTTCGGTTCCATCTGCTTTGCTTGCATTGACACAGGCTCAGCGTAGAGCTGGTCTATGTAGACAACTTTACGGTGGTTCTTGAGCTGGCTTTGATAGTGTTGGTAAGGGTAGTAGTAGCGGTGGTGATCGTAGCTATACCGGCGGAGATGACGGTTGGGGCCGGCGGGATGCTTCGAAAGGAAGCGTTTCTTGAAGGGTGCAAAGAGATGGAACGAGCAGAACTGAAGGAGACGATGGGTTGCATCTTTGATCGAACTCGGGACATGTAAATTGTCGAGCTTTGATTTCACCTTGATTGTGAAGCTCTTCCAGGCCTTTCTGGCTGGTTTCAGCTTCTTCGCCAGGTTCAAAGAACGCATCAAGATTGTTTGATTTTGTAAAGCAAATTATGATGGCTTGTCTGAAAGCTGAGGCGGACACAGTCTTATATATATTTTTTGAGAAATTTGAAAGCAGATTTATAATGAAAGACTTTTGCAATAGGCAATCAATGCTTTAATTTAAGAAGCTTTGGATTCATCTTTTTCGTAGGGTGGCCCGAAATGCCCTTTCTTTTACTTTATATTTGCTGGAAATTCCACTTTTCCAATGTGGGAGCCAAAGAAATTGAGTTGGGTAGGTTTCCTTGGCCAGCGTATAATTCGATTTTTTTTTAAAATTTTTTCAAATCCGTAGCTAAAGAAATGATTAAACAGTAATTTCAATTAAATTAAATCGATTCAAATTATTAAATATTATATCTAGATCTCATATAATATAAATTGGATCGAATAGACCGTCGGATAAACCCTTAAACAGGTTAGCTTCTTTACAATGGCATAGCTGCAATTGTAGCAAAAATGGATGTATTTTCTTGGTCAAGCAGTCTTTTTAACTTTCGGCAAATTTGGAGGCCAGACTTGTGGGGAGCAAACTTGGGTCCTAAGTTTGTATGTGAATGTTGGTTGAAAGCAATATCTTATAAAATCGCACTAATTCTTTACTTGTTTAGTGGAATAATCCCACCTTTGAAAAAAATTGGTATGGTTTTAATAGGATAATGACTTGCACCTTATTGCCTATTGACTAGAAGGTTAGAATTAGACTAATTATACGAAAGAGATATGAATCCCTTAGAAAATTCAAAAATTATAAAATTCGACTTTGTTTAAATATATAATCACTTATAAAAAATAATATTAAATAAATTTAAAATTTAATTTTTTAAATATAGGTTGAGATCTCATCCATTACTTTTTTATCTATTTCTTTTCAATATATTTATCGACACTATTCATATCTATAGGATTTACCTATGAATTATCAAAATTAGATTTATAGATGGTGATTAAGATTGTATCGAATAGTAATAAATGAAAAAATAATAAAAGAGATCTCAACCCTTCTAATATCTATAATATTTACAATAAAAGTATTCACAGATCTGATTTGATGTAACTTAAAATCTATCTAAAATTTTTATCTAAGCTCAACCAAACCTATAAACCCAAATTGTTGTTAAAAAAATTAAAATATTTAAAAATATTTTTATATTAATATTTATATATTTTTATAATTAAATATAAATAAATTTTTTTATTAATTAAATAATTATTCGGGTAAACTTAAATGAAAAAAAAAAAAAAAAAAAAAAAAACTATGCCTACATTTGACCCAATTTTGATCGGGCTCGTCGACTAGAGCAGACTGCCCAACTTTTTTTTCCTTTTTATTTCAATTTGTAATCTCTTTAAATTCCAAAAGCCAAGGAGTTTTTTATCCAACCCTTTTTCCTATAATTCACAAATCTCTTGCAATACATACTCAATCAAGGTATGAAGTTGGTTGCTAACAAGAAATTCTTTCCTTACCTCATAATTTATCAGATATGGTTTTTTGGCGTTCAAATGTGGATTCTATTTACATATAGTTATAGTTATAGTTATAGTTATAGAAAAGTTGAAATACAACTAAATTGTCCAATTTTTTAAGGTTTCCCCCTGCTGGAAGCAATGCGATATCTTGTTTGATTAGATAATCATTGCTTATCTTCTTCCCAATTCATGGTAAAAAATATATATATATTAATAAAAAGGGAAGATTGTTTAAGTAGAGGGTTTAAAAAGTTATTACTTATTAGAACTAACATTCTTGCTTTTTTTTTTTTTTTTTTGTTTCAAACACTCCACAATCTTTGCCCTTTCAAGCCATTGATAACACTTAGCCATTAATTCACTATTAAGATAAGGAAATGGATAAGACAAAGACAGATATTCCGCTTGGAATTTGTGAATTTTTTATTTATAGTTTTCTGGGGACATTTTTGGTGGATTAGATAATCTCCTCCCTTAGACTTTTTTCGGTATTGCGATTATAGTTTGAGATAAAAAATAATTTTTTAATATTAAAATTTAAATTTTAAATTTATCGAAAATCATTCGATAATCACGTGAATTTTTACATGTAATGTGCTAGGATACTTTGGTGGCTTAGATAAGCTCTATCCTTAACTTTTTTCAAATGATCGCAACAATTTTTTAGTAAAAGAAAATCACAATCTAAGATAAAAAAGATTAATAAATATTAAATTTTAAATTTAAATATATTAAAAATTATTTTTTAATAACTGTATGATTTATTTAAATTAAACTCTGAATTTGATCACTATAAACTTTGATTAGTAAGTTTATTCATTTATGGTTTAACTAAAATGACCCATAACCGGTAGTTGTTGACCCAATTTCAAGTAAACAAAAAAACCCACTGTTGGTTGGCTCATGTTAGGTTCTAATCAAGCAAACATCAATTTCCATTGACTGATGCAGAATTTATAAGAAAAGGAGCCAATTTTGTTGAAGTTAGAACACTTTGAGCGTTGAGGGCTGGGACCCTTTACACTGATAGGAGGCCTTCCACTTCCAGGTCCAAACCATGTGGAATGTCGGTCACATATGCTAATTCTTTTTTTATTTGATAATATAAAACACAATGTTATAAATATAAAATAAAAAATAATTAAGATAGGATATGATATAAATATATAAAAAAATTAATTTATATAATATGAATTATTAATATATCAAAATTTATATAAATATTTTAAATATAATTATAATATAATAAGATATAAAAATATAATAAAAATATATTTTCAAAAATATTATTAACCCTCTTTTCCTCCACTTTCTTATTATTGATGAATTGGTAAAAGATTCCTAAAGCCTAAACATCTTATCTATTTTATATATATTAATAATAAATGTGTCGATTTTAGAATAAAATGAAATAATATTAATAATATATTATTTCTATTTTTATATTAATTTATAATAGTTAATAATGGTTCATATTAGTATGTATCAATTCATACAGATTGATAAAATATTTTACTTTTTTTAATTTTCTTATTTATTTTAATTAATATCTAATACTTTTCTTGATATTTTTTATAATTACATTTAAATACATATATATTCATCAAATTCGATAATTTAAACGAATTAATAATAAGTTACTGTATTTTAAAAATATTTTATACTTTATTTATTTGATATTTATAAATTTTAAATTTTAAATATTTATAATTTTAAAATTTACATTTGCATATAAAGATATTTATATGTATATAATGAAGGTATATTTACATCTGCATATAACATATATTATTGAGTAATTTAAAAATAGACTATAAATTTATATATGAAAAATATTTGAAAAATACTAGTAAATCCAAAATGTTATACTGAAAAGCACCAATATCAATAGGTACTAAGACCAAAACAAAAATATTACGTCCACAAGTATAGTATTGACTATTTTGATCTAGGTTTTCTATTTCCCTCCTAGCTTTCTTCGATTTTTTTATTTTCTTACCAAGCTAGGCTCGAGCTGACAATCTATTGTATTGTTTAAAAATATTTAAGATAACAAAACATTTTTTTATTAATAAATTTTTATAATTAAATATAAATAAAAAATTTTATCATTAAATAGTAATTTGAACCAAATTAAAATAAATGATAAATTAATATAAAATATT
>JBBYHM010000016.1:10043147-10053314 GCA_038381775.1 Adansonia rubrostipa | reverse complement strand
GAACTCTTCATTTACCATCTCTTACAAGAAATTGATATATTTTTATAATTAAATATAAATACTAAACTCTTGATAAATGATAAAACAAAGTCCAATAACTTCACCTAAATCAATTAAGAGGAATCTAACAAAGCCCAATAATAGACTTTCTAGGGTTTTTTTTTTTTTTCAAAATTTTTTAATTAAATTCTAACCATATAACAAAACAATTATTTTGTAAATCAAAAGAGTACTTATTCTTAATCTTTCAATTTGAAGAAAATAACTTCATTTTCCATCATTTTTCTTGGGTTTTTTTTCCCTATTTTCTAGAAGAAAAATGTGGATCATCTCTTAGTTTTTTTTTTTCCTTCTTTTTTTTTTCCTTACATATATTCTTTTCCAAATAATTATTTTTTTTAACATATTTGGGCTTTTGAGTTAGGAATTATATTTCAAGTGTTTGTTTTGGCATTAATAAGCTTTGTAGTTTGGCAGGCCTTGATAGGCTGCCAGCTCCATGTGAGCAAAGTGGCAATGGAGATAGGAAAAGAAAGCAAAGGCTAAGAGGCAGCCATGCAATTCAGTGACTGACTTTTTGAATCTATATCAATAACATAGGCTTATGCAATTAACTTAAAAAGATTTTTTTATTCAAGTTAGAGTTTTTCATATTCGATAAAATAATGAAGTTTTTTTTTTTTTTTTAATTTTTTAATTACAGTTAGATATTGCTGGTTAAGAAAGAACAATAATGGAAGCTATAGTTAAAATCAATTGATTCATGCAGCTTTTGATGATCAGATTTTAGGATGTTTTCTTTTACGACACTCTGCGTACTAAGATTTGATTATAACTCTTTGTATGCTTAAAGGTATTAGCCCATCTTGAAACCTAAAGTTTTGTCACCCAATGCATGTGCCTATCTTAGTTCGAACCAAATACCTCTCCCTCAAAGCATGTTTTTTGCCAACACAACAAGCTCAATTGGTACTATGACTGATTAAAAAAAGAAGTTCTTAGTTCAAGCCAAAAAAAAAAAAACATATCTCCTTAGTTTAAACAATGACGAAACTTTTATTCATAGATGATAACCATGCCTTGTTATGAAGTGTGATGTGAGTTGAAAGTCCAGGAACTCGGTTATTAAGAGTTATGTCATTGTAACGTACTCTTAATCATTAGGCGAAGTAGGCGAAGTGGATGTTTACTCAACAAATTAGAGTTTTAGATATTAAACTTTCTTTTATTAAACTTAAGCTCGCTTACAAAATTTGCATTTTTTTTTCCCGCACAGAAAAATTACATGCAAGTTGCAGAGACTACACTTCCATGGCCATTAAGCCTTTCTTTTATTCCATATTTATTTTTTTTTTTCAGCTTCTGCATTATTATTGTTGGATATATTCACTTCACTGCTCTGCCTGTGACTGCGACCCCTGCCTTGGGCTAAACAACGACACTTCCCGCCTGTTCTGCTTCAACCTCATCGCTTCCTCCCACGAGATATCGAATGAGTTCGCCAGCACATCCACCGGCAGTCCCCGGAAAACCGAGACACGGCCGTTGATCTGGCTGATCTTGGCATCGGCGTTTGTTTTGAATGCTATCCACTCGAAACCTTGGTTGCCTGCCTTCTTCACCACTGCATGATTCTGGGGTACGGTTATTACTTTTCCTTCTTCAACCTGGTCGTCGAATATAGCCTCTCCATTTTCAGCCACGATTTGGATCCTTCCATTTCCCCTGGTGACGTAAACTATGCTGTGGGCATTGAGATTCCAATGTGGAGCATAGATAGCATCCTGCAAAATTGTCTTCTTTTTAGTCATTCACATTCATGGGATTTACTTGTAATATGCTGAAAAATATGCAAGTAAAAAATGTTGGAATACTACCTTGAAAAGAACGCCTCTCTCAGCGCTGAGTTGGAGGAAGTGAAGGACGGGGAGGTTAAAGCTGTTAACAGTGGTGATGCGACCAGCTCGTGGGTTGAAAACATCGGCGTTGGAAGAATCAGTCCCGTGTTTCAGCCTCATCGTGCAGAATGTTTCCTCTAAGCCGTTGCTTGATTCACTGTCGCCGCCCTGCCTTCCACGTCGTCGTCTTTGTTGTTCTTGTTCTTCTTCCCCTTCTTCACTTCCTTGTTCTTCTTCTTCTTCTTGTTGTTGCCTTTGTTCTTCCTCTGCTTCTTCTGGGCTTGTGAACTCAAATTCATTATCTACTTTAACAATGGCTCCCCTGTTGTCGTTGTGGGACTGTAGCTTCCTTGCCAGCCTGGTGTCGATTCCGAAAACCTCCGCCAGGAGCTTCTCACTAAAGCCACTCAAAAGGTTGTTTCCGCCGCTGCTCTCTTGCTGCTCTTCTTCTTGGCCCCTCTGGCTTCTGCCTTGGCTTTGGCTTCGGCTTCGATCCCTGCTTTGACTCTGACTCTGACCTCCTCTTACTAGTTCTTCTTGTGGGTTACCAGCAAGGAAGAATTTCTAAACCCAAAAAACAAAAGAAAAACGTCACAAAATGACCAAAAAGAAAATAAACCAATACATTTGATTTATGATAGTGGCTTGGATTTGTTACCCTGAAGTTTTGGTCGAGCTGGTTGGCATTATTGCCAACATCAACAAGTGAGACCAAGACAAGCTGAGACTGTCCATTGTTGTAAATCCAGTGAGATACTCCAGCAGGCATGGCAAAGACGTCACCTTCCTTGATCCGTCTGATTTTCTGGTGCTGATCCTGAGAACTCTGTTGCTTATTCGACTGTTGCTCTGACTGTGATTGGAATGTCTCAGGACAGCCTGGGAAGATCGCCCCATGAATACCCTGCCCTGTAAGAATCAAGACATAAGCAAAAAAAAAAAAATTGAAGAAAAATTTAGTCAAGTTGCAGAATTGTATAAGAAAAACAACATGTTTTAGACCTTCTACAACAAAGAAAAGCTGAGGAGCGTTGTCAAATGAAGGTAATAGAAGGCCTTTGCGCTGGATTTTATGGCGAAGGAAAGCAACACCAGCACACTGGAACTGTTTTACGTTTTGATCCCAGAACTCGGTGACGCCAGCCTCGGACTTATACCGGTGCTGGGGCTCGAGAGCGTTCAAGTTCTGGAATTGGCATTGGGTTTGGGACTGTTGCTGCTTCTGCTGGCGTTGGCTTTGGCCTCGATTCGTGAGGAGATCTATCCGAGCAAAGCAGCCATGGAAGAGAACAAGAAAGCAAATGGCAAGAGAGAGCAAATTAGATGAGCAAGCCATGGAGAGTGAAAATAAGTGAATATCGCGACTTTGAAATGTCGATTTGGTGAAGAGGGAAGCTAATTTGGGGTTGGTATTTATAGAGGGGAAAAAAGTGAGCGTGGAGGGGAGTTTTTGCGGTTTTGGGTTTGGACGTGGCGAAGGGCATTGGCAAGTGTTTTGGGTTTACATGCATGTGAAAATGGCTTGACATGCTTTGCACGGCTGAGGATGTCCTAGCTCGTTTACACATCATTTGATTCTCTTGGCAACGTGGTCTTCATGTACTGTGAAATGAAAAGACTATACAGTTCAGTTTATTGGTTTATTTGTGTTTTCTGGAATTTTTTTTTAATATGATACGGGCATTTTAAGATTTTTAGCTGTTAGTTCGCATATAAGAATTATATTTGAGTTATTCTTTTATCATAATCGTTACATTTGTTAAGCTCATCATATTTATTAGTTAGATTCACCAGAGTCGAGGTCTAATCTATCAAGCCTAACAATCTAAGCCAACATTAAGGATGACATGTGAATACCCCTTAACACCTCAATGGTCATATTGCCAGACACTTCAAAAATCATCTGAGATTTCGACTACTATAAGCTCTATAACAAGATTGCCAGTACCATTGGCCACCAAACTCCAACTAAAGAACTATAGGTGGCACCTTTCGAGTAGGCCAAACAAATATAAATAACTTGTATTAACATTGATCAAGGATACATACGCCAACCACTCTAATCTTTTGTATCTTATCTTACTTTATTTTTTATATACTAATTTAAATATCAAAGTACACACTTTGAACATCAAATATCATTACCTACAAGCTAGACTAGGCCAGGATAGGAGATTTTAAATAAATTTAACCCTGTACAGGTCTAAGTGGTTACTAGCATGGTATTATTAAGGGTCTAAACGTTTCCAGAAGTCATTGCCTTTACCTTTCATCTGTTATCACTCGTGAACTTAAAACGTCAACAAATTGACTGGATTTTGTAAGAAAATAAAAAATAATAACCATTTGAACGCTAGGATTGATGATGGACAAAGTTTTGATGAAATTTCAGGAAGCAAACAATACAACATATATAGAAATAGCTTAAAATCCTGGACTTATTAAACTCCATTTCAACTTGTCACTTGGATTTGCATGGGATCATCCATTCATGAACATTTTAATTATTTGCCCGTAACCTCATGTCGACCAGTTGAAGAAGAAAGACATTGATGCTTTTCATTCTTCAAGATCACCCAAGAAAGGATTCGATTTAGGGGCAAGCAAAATTTTGAGAACACTTCCGATCAAATTTATAGATTGAAATTAGCCTTCTGTCAACAAAATAGAAAAGGAATCAGTTATGGAAGCATGAACAAAGCCCGGGCAATATCCCATGAACAAAGCCCGGGCAATATCCCGCCTCAAAGTTCTTTTTCAGCTGCAAAAATTAATACCTTCCATCGCTTACTTTGTTGTCATTTCGCCTTTTTCTTTGCAGGAACAAAGAAATAAATATAAAAAACAATAATAAAATCAATTAAAACAGAGGTCAAATCAAACAATCATCTTTTTCTGAGTTTGGAACTGTGGGATTTTTTCTATTTGATCTAAAAAACAGAAGTTTGGGTTTTTTTTTTGGCTGATAATCAAACAGAATTCTGGGGTTTTGGTAAAGGGTTGGGGGGGGGCAAAGGAGGTTTGATTTATTGATGAGAGGCCGAAGCAGAAAGCATATACATCTATGGAGATTAGGAGGGCAATAAAGGAGTCGCTTTTACACCACCTGAGGCTTGAGCCTCTTTTTCTTTGGCGATTTCCTTTCGATTTTCTTAAATGGAATGGCAGATCTTGTTCATTATGCCAATTCTGAGCCTGACGCTGATCAAGTAATTACTTCCCTTCTTCTCTTTTTTATCTTTTATGTCTTGTTTGTTGAAGATCTGAAGACGTCTAAGGGGAGGAAGGACTTGGAACTTTAGACCTTAACTTCTATGGGCTAAAACAATTAAGTCTAGCCTGAGTTGCTTTCTTTTCCTTTTTCTTGCACTTAATTTACTACATCCTGTTTGGTTTTCAAGAAAACAAGGGAATAAGGGCAGAAATCAAGGTGGCATTAAACATGGAATTGAATTTTTTTTTTATTTCATATATATATATATATATAAAAGAGATCACGGATATAATATTGAATTATAAATCTTAAGATTTGAATCATAAATCTATTAAATTGATTGTGATTATATGAACCAACTAATTTAAGTTTCGAATTATATATTAGCAAGAGGTTAACTACAATAACAGGGTAAAAGGCTATTGTCTATGACACTCTAAGAGGAAACTCAAAATTTTGGATATATATATATATATATGAGTTTATTTTTTGCTATTTTTTCAAAGAGCAAAAAAATAAATAAAAATAAAAAAAATCATAGATGAAAGCATGGGAGGATTATGAAATAAGCAAAATGAAGAAGAAAAGCTTATATTAGTTCAAATTCAGTTAAGGGATAGTAATCTAATAAATTAATGGGACAGTTTTTCATTGATGCAGCGTTGGCTTGAAATGAAATTTTGTTTGCGGAATTGTATCTAATATTTGTGAAATATGTAATAAAAATGATGATAGTAATATTGTATTATGCAATAACTATGTAAATCTTACTCGTCATGTTAGTCATTAATAAAGTTGAAGAATTGGATAAAATTCCCAGAAAATAAGAATGACCGCAACTTAAATTCCTGGATGAAACTGCCTCTAGCTGGTGCTAGTTTTACGGGCCGTAGCTCAAGTTTGACATCAGCATCTGCATACCCAGCATGGTCCTCTTTCTCTTGAATATATGATAAAATATTAAGAACATTAAACAAAAGCTTGAATGCCTGCTGAAAGTTTACCTTTTGAAACCCCTAAAAGTGAAAAAAAATTTACAGGTAATGGTATAAAACTACATTGCTTCAATTTTTGAAATATTTATATTTGATATTCGTATCCAATTTATTTACTCATAATTTTTTTTATTTTTATCTAATTAATTTATCTAATTAACTTATCTAAAAAAGATTGATATTATATGCCTAGAGCCTCTCGAACTTCAACCTTAAGGAGTCTGATAATAGCATTATGCCTACCGAGCTAGTACTTTTGGAATTGTCTATTCCCAACTTTTCTAGATTAGGTCGTAGCCGTTATTACTCAACACAATTGTGAACTCTTGAATAATACTTTAATATAATTTATCAGTTCAGTTGTTTTATTTGTTACTGTTTTTGTACCGTTAAATCTTTCTTCTCCTTAAAATGGATTTGCACTGCTTATTTGGCTAATTGGTGAATTAACAGGATGCCCAACCGCATACAGTTATTGCATTGTGGAAAGTTAAATTGGAGGAACCAAAGCTAAACTAGCCTGATCCTTCAGTATCAATTCTTCATAAATCCAGTAGTAAATTTCTCCTGCCAATATTTATAGCTGCCAATCTTTTCCCAGCTATGTTTTGGAATTTGAAATCAGATTGATTTCTTAGTCTCTCCATATTTTGATTGATTTTTATCTTCATGAATTGTCTCAAGACGAGCGAGCCGGGGGCGAATTATTTGCACATCCCAGGAGGCGAGGTGTAATCATGGTAATTATCAGTTATTTACAGAAACCCCTGAATTTCAGTGAATTTTGACGTAAACATGATAAAGCTAGAGTTCTTTAATATTGGAAATCCGAAACAACTGGGACTTTAAATTGCAGCCTCAGCACACTCCAGCTTCCACTTAAATCATTTTTCAGATAACTAGATTACTCTTCCAATAATTAGGTGAAAACTGGTTATTAGCTTTGATGCTTGGATACTACCAATTTCGGCTTTCGGACGATGAATGCATGTTGTAATTCGCATCAACAGGGTCCGTTTCTTTTCCAGAAACACGCATTAAACTCGCACCTGACAATGAAAACGACGGGCAGCAGCTTCGGTGGTTTTGTGATGCACGCAAAGGAATTCACAGGAACTATTCACTACTTTTACATATAAAGGTTTCATTTATGCTTCTTCTTTGTAGGGCCATAACAATAGAAGCAAGTCATTGTCGATCAGAAGCCGAATTCTTTTTTCATCACAATCATATTTCCTTCTACTTTTTTATGATAATTTTGTAAATTTCCTGTTAGATATTGCTTGGTCCTCCAGTTAATGTAAGTTTATTGAATCTGGAATCAGTCTGGTGAAGGAGTTTATGGTTTTGGATCTGGTTGCTTAAGGGTGCTGCACTGTTTCTCAGAAGTAAACTTTTGGTTGAAGTTACACAAATGTTCTCAGGTGTACGAGAAGGTATTTCAGACGTACACTATGTTTTCGGGTGGAAGGCTGTTGAATTCCGGAGTACATGCATTAACTCTGTTACCAGAACTCGGATGTTTTAGATATTAGTATGTTCAATTTTTTAAAGTTTTTCTATTGAAAGGTTTTTAGATGAATATATCTTCATACTCAATATCTGGATATATGTCGGACGATGTTGGATATGATTAGTTCATCCAAAAAAAAAAAAAGAGTTGGAGCAACTGACAATAACAAGTAAAACCTCGGGATAGTTGTTCATTCACCCAAACTTTTACAAATATGAAACTTTTTGTTCATAATGCTTTCCGGTAAATTTTTACTTAAAATCTCCATTTTTATTTATGGCATTGGAATATGTAGGCAAGGATTCCTGCATTTTTGCAGAACTCTCAGCCTCTGGCTGCTCCGGCAACTGCACCACCAGATGCAGAGGATTTAGACTTAGCAATGGCAATCAATGCCTCTGTCTGGTCAGCTATTGCGGAAATACCTAATGTTGATTCGCACTCTGGCAATGAAGCTAGTGGCTTTGCAAGCACTAGCGGTCACAGCGGTTCGGTACTACCAATGATTGAAGCTGGATGGGATAGCAATTCAACCGAGGGCACCAGCACCTTTAATAATAACAACATTTTTGCCGTCCATAAGACTATGCAAACCTCAGATTCTGCCCCATCAGCTCCACCAGCCGTGGATGAGATTGTAAGAGATGGTCCAATTCAATATCCATCGATCGATTCAACTCCTATCGATATGTCGTCTTTATCATGTGCAATACGTTTGGATGCTCCATCAGAGACAGCCTGTTTTCCTTGTGGTCATGTTGCTGGATGTATGCCCCGTTTGAATGAGATCAAAGCCAAGAAATGGGGTTGCCCTGTTTGTCCTGCCGAGATTGGAAAGGTTATAAAGCTTTATCGTGTTTGAATTTCACTTGTGAATTTGTGAAAATCTGTAAATGTCTCAATGATTTCTGCACTTTGAAGATGTTTCTTCCCATTTTTTTGAGCACATGGGGCTATTATTAGCTTGTCTAAATTATTTTTAATCAATTTAATTTGGAAGGAAAAGATACATCGCTTCAACTCTTTATTTTTTTAAAGTATGTGTTTGAGATTTGCATCGTACTTAAACTTATTTATAGGTTGAGCAGTGTTAAGAGTTGAATTTTTTTTCTTTTACCCAAGCCACGGTTAGGCAGGTTTGAATTTACGAAAACTTTGTTTTAAGCTCAACCCGTATAGGTTAGACGGGTAGCTTGGATTTTGAACAAATCTAGTCAAATGTAAATTCAAGCATGAGTATGATGATATGATTCCAAATGCATGAAAAAGTTTAGAAAAAAATTGAACTTATTCATGTTGAATATATACATATATAAGATACTCGTCAAAAGTTAAGTAGAAAAATTCATTTCATGCATAATTGCCATAAAAAAAAGTATAAATAGATACGCTTTCAAATAATAGATGACTTTTAATATTTAACATTCACAAGTCCACATTCATATATTTTGATTTAATTAGAATTATATGAAGATACTAACAATACGTTTGGTTCGTTGGAATAGAATAACTAGAGTAAGAATGAAATAGTTATACGATGGGAATGGAATAAAAAGAGAATAGGTATTGTATAGTTTAGTTGATTGAATAAAACAAATGAAGAATGATATTACATTGTTTGATAGGTTAAAATATGTTAAAGAATAGATAAAGAACAGATAAAAAAGTCAATTTATCCTTCAAATGTAAAATAATATCTTATTTTTCAAAATTAAATTTAAAAAATTTTATTATAAAATATTTAAAGAATTATCTAATAAATTATTAAATAATAATTGATACCTCTAATCTAGTATTAAAAATATTATTTAATAATATTAAGTATTATACTTTAATATATTTTATAAATAAGATTTTCCTGTATTATGTTAAAAATATTTATAAATAATTATTATCATATATTAATACATTAAAAGACAAAAAATTAAAATTAATAGTACATTAAAATAAAAAATATAATTAATAATATAATATAATATTATTTTTATTTACCATATAAATACCCTTGATTTTTTCTCCCATCTCATTTCTTCCCAACACTTTCTCCCTCTTTCTCTCCCTCACTTTCTCTCCATCTTCGTCTTCAACCTTAAACCAAACCCTAAAAACCCAATTTCCGAAGGCGACTGTTGTAGCCTCGATCGTCCCAGCTAATTGCAGCAGCCACCATACCGAGAACACCTTCAATTGACACCTAAAGCTTCCTTTCGATCTCCTCTTTACGCTCTTCTAGTTAGTTTTTTTTTTTAAAAAAAAAATCACCCGAAACTTGTAGATCTGCAAAAGACACTCATGACTTTTACCTTTGTTTTTTGCTACCCTTCATCGCCTCACATGTTCTAGTTTTCAGGATGTTGTTTGCTATTGTCTTTTCTTCCTCCTCCCTAATTTTTAAACCTTAAAACCCCTTACAACAACTCAAACCCGAAACCCTAAAAGAAAATTCTCTCTCTTTCTCTCTCTCTCTCTCTCTCTCTCTCTCTCTCTCTCTCTGTCTCTTATTTCTTTTTGCTACTGAGAATGTTGCCGTTGTCTTTTTGGTGATTT
>JBBYHM010000016.1:10025365-10037374 GCA_038381775.1 Adansonia rubrostipa | reverse complement strand
TATTTATATATTTTATAATTAAATTTAAATAAAAATATTCTTTATTATTTAAATAATAAAGTGGGCAGGGAGCATCTTATCGAAAACCTTTCAAACCCATCCCAATTTAGACCGAATTCCTACCCGACCAACTAATACGCCTAGTTTAATCCCTCAAAATGACATAATGAAGCATATCGCCCTCAATGCTATTTTCTGTGCAAGAAAACCCAAATGTTCACTGCAGTCAGTCTAGGAATTGTTGGTTAAAACACAAATAGAAAACTCCAGATATATGCAGCAACACAATTAGACACGACAAAAAAAAAACCATAAGCTTTCGTACGGATGACAATAGTCTTGCTTATATCCCATTTAAAATCGAGCTAAAATACGGATCGGTAATAAAAAAAAATTCAAATCCCCAAATCAAGTGACAGATGTAACAATTAAGATCCGTGGCAACGGCTTCCCCATAATTACTAGTTCATCTAGAATGCTTTTATTCAAAACTGCAGCTACCCTACTAAGGCATACCACTCTTTCAAACACAGTGCAGAAATGGTGAATGCATTCATGAGAGGCAGGAATATGCCAATTCCTTCTCCTCGATCAGCTCCGCTCCGGTCAAGTCCAACTTCTTCCTTGAGAACTCATCGATAGCCAGCCCTAGGATACAGAGAAAAAGAACATAAAGAAGTAACTAAAGTGTTCTAATTAAATTCCTGAAGAAAAAGCTGATACAAATTGGTGCCAGAACTTCTTCAAACTTCCTAAGAAAATCAGAAGAGAGGTTAAAAAGTGGTAGCACTTCAGCAACAGGTGAAGTGATGACGGACGCTATGGAAATTAAGAGAAAGGGCACAGCTTATTCGTCCCTTTTGGGGTTCAGTAGGTGTGGGAGAGGAGCAGAGGCACGGATAAAGTGATTTAGATGATTAAAATCATCAATATCTAGTTATTCTTATTAATTAATCCATGCTGACATCAGACTACACCATAAATCACGCAATACAACGGGATCATATCTTAGCTGTATCTGTACCTTGGACAATTGTCCATTCTCCATTGCAACAAGTTACTGGGAAGGAATAAATGACCCCAGCTGGTACATTGTATGAACCATCAGAGTACACCCCCATGGAAACCCACGTGCCCTACCGGTGCAACCAAAAAAAGCAAAAAAAAAAAAAAAAAGTGAGATTTGACATATAAAATATCATTAAAACAAATCAGTTAACAACATAGCCAACCTCCGGCGTTCCAAGGACCCAATCTCGTATGTGATCACAAGCAGCACTAGCAGCAGATAGTGCACTCGAGAGCTTCCTAGCTTTGATAATTGCAGCACCACGTTGTTGTACAGTGGCTATGAATTCTCCATTCAACCTTTAATGAATCAATAATATCAAAATGATGCTTCAAAAATCCCAGTTCAAATATATCTATTTCATCAGATAATAATTAAGTTAGTGTTATTTTCCTTACCATGCATCATCCTTCACAAGTTCACGAACAGGCTTCTCCCCAGACAGAGTCTTAACAGTTGCATGATTGACATCAGGATACTGAGTTGATGAATGATTACCCCAAATAATCACATTTTTAACATCAGAAACTTGGACATTCAGTCTCTCTGAGATTTGACCTAAAGCCCTGTTATGATCCAGCCTTGTCAAACAGGTAATGTTCTTTGCAGGGATTGACGGTGCAAATTCCTTCAGGATCAATGCATTAGTATTGGCAGGGTTAGCAACAACCAGTACCTGAAATAAACAGGGAGTACGCGAAAGCAAATAAGGTCAAACAGTACATGAAATCTTAATCTATAACCTTAGCAACTTTGAGTGCCATCGAGGAACTTCCATGGCCTCATGAAAAGGAAAAAAATATGCCATTGCATAACGGACAGAATACAAATAAGTTCATTCAAGAAACTTTAAGATGTTCTAAGAAAATACAGCAACGACATTTGAAAGGCTTACAAGAAAATACAGCTTCAGAATTTCAACAAATCATATTGCTCCCATGTACAATGGTGGACAAGAATAGAATTTAACAATACATAAATTTATGCAAGACAAGTAAATAAAGCTAGAAATATAAATTGAAAATTTTCATTTTGCGGGTGCTCAAAATGCTAGAACTTTCGTGAACATTTTCTTGTCTCACCTTGCAGTTTGGAGCTGCATGCTGTTCCAAGGCAGAAGCCTGCAATTTATAAATTGAAACATTCTTCGACATAACATCCTTCCTTTCCATCCCTTCTTTCCTTGGGAAACCACCGACCATGACTGCAATGTTGACTCCCTTGCATGCCTCACCAACATCAGTAGTAGCAACGATACCTGAACCCCCCCCCCCAACCCACAAAAAAAAAAGTTAGATCCCATAACCATACAACATATCCATGCAAATTTTGCAGAATCGGCAATACACCTCGATAACACTAGTCAATACTTAAACCGCGTGGTAATGAACATGTAACCTTTTAGAAGAGGAAAAGCAGCATCCACCAACTCCATTTTGACGCCATTCAAAGCCTCTGCTGCAGGTGGGATATCAAGCATGTGTAGGATCACAGGCTGGTCAGGACCCAACATGATTCCCCTAGCAATCATGGGAACAAGAGCATAACCGATTTGTCCTGCAAATAATACAACAACAACAACAAAAAATTTACAATAAATCGTTTTGGATAACAAAAAAGGAAAACATTAAGTCTGAGCTTCTCTTGAAAAATTCAATTCAACTCCCAAACACTAAGTTTTTTAATGCTAATCAGAGACGCAGCAGATTCCTCTATTCCAACTTCCGAGCATGAATCAAAACCACATGTTCCATCACCAAGCATGTAGAATATACTTCTATATTTATTTTATTTATGATCTTAGCAAGGCAACATATTAATTTTTCAAAATAGCATGAAATTCAAAAGTTTTCAGAAGTTCAAATCACATCTTCCGACATTTAACATATAAACTTCCACAATTACTACTTGAGCTACTAAGCTTAAATCCACATTAAGATACGTTTCAGTAAATCTAATTCCAGATCAATATTTCTAATCCAAACAATAATCAGTCCAACCGAAGCATCCGAAATATAAACAGTTAAAATTTAGGACGATATACTAGATCTGAAAATAGAGATCGGATTTCTCCAATAAAAATTACTAGATCTGAAGACTAGGTTTTGAGCTGACAAATATTAAGTAAAGGATCTGACTTGTGGAAAATAACAGCACCTGCAGCTCCAGTAACGAGGACGCGAACTGGTTCTTTTGCCATTAATGGAGATCGAAGAATAACCAAAACGATGTCGTCTAGAGAGAGTTCAGTGAAGGCAGTGAGCTTTGAGATTTCGTGTTTAAGGGACAAAGAAAGGCAGCGTAAAATCCGGAGGAATCGGAGACTTTTATATGGCAAGGAAATGACGTTGCTAAGGGAAACGGTGGTACAAAAAGCGGGGGGGCGTTTTTGGGTTTTGAAAAATGTTGCAAACGTTGTCGTTTTGAAAGGCAAGAGAGCATATGCCGTTGAGATGCGGACAACATTTAAAGAAATAAATAAATTATTTTATCTCTTAGGAGAAAGTTTACTAGGCCAAAAGTAGTGGCTTTAAAATGAGCATACCAACAGGCCCAATGCAATATTTGCCCCCCAAATGTCAAATATTCAGCCACATAATTTTTTAATTTTTAAAATTACTTTTCTTTCTTATTTTTTAAAATAAAATTTTATAAACAGTTGCATAATCAATTAGTAAAATTTTAAATTTTTTATTTTAAATGAATAAAATTTAAGTTTATCAATTTTGAAAATAATAAAATAATATTAAATAAAATATATTTAATAAATATAAAAATAATATAATAATAAATATAATATATTAAATGTGATTAATAAAATTATAGTGTGTATTATATTTTAAAATATTTAACAAATTATTTGTATTTACAAAGAAAATAAATATACACATATTATCAAGAATAATAAAATTTAAAACTTACCATTTCATATATATATAAAAATTAAGAGATGAAAAATTATAAATAATTCAGAAAGAAATTTATAATAAGTTGAATACGAGTGTCTAAAATAACTTTAATATGAAATATTAAATTTGTTTAAAATTTTGATATGAAAATAATATATTCAATTTTTATATTAAAAAAAAAGAACAAATATTAAATTGTACAGTTTGGGATTTCCTAACTGCAAATAATAAAGTTTCAAGGGCTTTGGGTGCAATTACTCCTAATTTTAAAAACCAGGCTTACTTTTCAATGGCCAAGCCCAGCAGGAAATTGCGATATATGGGCCAAATTAGTTTTGGAGCTTCCATATTGAAGCCCTGAATTCAATTTGTATTTGTTTATAAATAATAGTTATTTTTTATTTTATTTTTATCAATTATTTTGTTAAATTTTTTATTTATATAATTTTATATATTTATAAAAATATTTATCATTTAAAAAATTCATATTTTTTATATTATTTTTTATTTATCTATATAAATTTGTGAAATTATTATGAAACAAAAATTACCATTCATTTTAAAAATTATCTATATTTTTTTCAGTATTAATTTTTTAAAACACAACTTCTATTTTTTTTCATTTCTTATTTTTATAATTTATAATTAAATATCATAAATAAAAATAAATAAAATTATTAAAGTAAAAATATTATTCATATTTACATGTAGTTTTATATATCAAAGCTATAATATTATTATATTGCAGAGTTACATGTAGTATTGAAAATATTTATACATTATATAATTATTTGATATAATATTATTTTGATTTTATTGTGTCCATTTATTTTGTGAATTAATAATAAATAGATTTAAGTATAATAAAAAAATTGTGAAAATGAGATAAGATGTAATATCTGTATGAATAACAAAGATAATTTACTTCTGCACCTTTAAAATATTTATTTTTTATTTTTAAACAATGGATGTATTTAATATATTTTATTTTTATAATATTTTTGACTATATGTATTTTTTTGTCATCTTTATTCAATTATATATGTAATAATTAACTGATTAAATTCTTTGCAAGAATTTATAATTAATTAAATCTATTTTTATAATTATATATATTTTTAAATCTTTTGTTTATGTAATTCAGTAAATTCATTACTTTATAATAGCTTTTATTATTTTAATATTATATTATTCTATGTTTTACGATATACATTATATATGCGTCGGTTTATATTTAAAAACTATAAATAGTGGGCAATATTATCAGGAAAGAAAATACAGCGAATCCGTAACCCCATTTCTCCGATTAGGGTTCTTTTGGTGCCAAATCTACAAGACTTCTTCGATTGAATTGGTGAAGTTTCGTCTCCAAATCCCTAATTTCTGCTAAAAATTTCTTGAATCAACCATGGCTACTGCATCAGGTATGTTCTTTATTCCATCTCCCCCAATTTCTCCTTTCTGTTTCCTTCGATACCAAAAAAAAAAAGAGAGAATTTTACGTATAAATTTTATCTTATAATTGTCTGGGAATTTTAGTGGCATTTAAATCAAGGGAGGATCACCGGAAACAGCTAGAATTAGAAGAAGCTCGAAAAGCGGGGCTTGCACCGGCTGAGGTTGATGAGGATGGAAAAGAAATTAACCCTCATATTCCTCAGTATATGTCATCAGCTCCTTGGTATCTTAACGCTGAAAGACCGAGTTTAAAGCATCAAAGGAAATGGAAATCCGATCCTAATTACACCAAATCTTGGTACGATAGAGGCGCAAAGATATTTCAGGCGGAAAAATATCGAAAAGGAGCCTGCGAAAAGTAAGTTAACCTTCTGTTTCTTCTTCTATTATTTCACTCCATACTTTTGTTTGCGTATCTATCGATACCTTGTGTTGTGTGTTAATGAGTACATGCAAATTCTTTCTTTGTTGCATGTTTGATCAATTTTAAGCTTTTGGTATATAAAAGGAATTAGAATTCTGATTGATAAAGATGGATACTTGGCTAATGTGAACCTAAAATTGCAGGTTCTAATCTCATGCAGTATGACTGGGCGCTCATGTGGTTTCTTTCATTGTTTCTTTGGATTGTTCCTGTTTACTTCACAAGAATAGGGTCATATTTTTAAACTGTTCCATTTAGTACCTTTGTGTTAACTATAGATTTGGAAGCCTTGAAGTGGATGTTTAGTTGCCCTAGTACTGTAATTTCTCATTTATGAATCTATTTATTAATGAGTACGTTTGCCAAAGTGCTGAGATAGAATTCTATTTAGACATGTTTATAGCCAACTGGAGAGAGCAAGGCTCAGTGATAGGATTTTTTACTGCCATATCATGCAATAGTTGGTTTTTGTTAATTAGATAGAAATTCATTTTTTTTTTTCAAACAAAAGGGGTCGAATTTTAGCCATGCATCATGGAGGAAGCTGATTGATTGACCAAGTTGAAATTCATAACTTAACTTTGTAGCTTATGCCCTCTGTAATTGTTAAATGGGACTAAATAGTGTAGATGACAATAACAGTTTATTTTACCTGTGCACTTATAGTTATATTTCAAACTGTGATTATGCCATGATCCATAATTGATGAATTCTTTTTATTGCTTGCTGTAGCTGTGGAGCCATGACACATGATGCAAAGTCATGCATGGAGAGGCCTCGTAAAAAGGGTGCAAAATGGACAAACATGCACATTGCACCTGACGAAAAGATAGAGACCTTCGAACTGGATTATGATGGCAAGCGGGATCGATGGAATGGTTATGATGCATCTACTTATGCTCGTGTAATTGAAAGGTATGAGGCAAGGGATGAAGCTAGAAGGAAGTATCTAAAAGAACAGCAGCTGAAAAACTTGGAGGAGAAAAATAGTAAAAACAATGGAGAGGGAGAGGTTAGTGATGAAGATGATGATGATGATGATGCTCTGAAGGTTGATGAAGCTAAGGTTGATGAGAGCAAACAAATGGACTTTGCAAAGGTTGAGAAGCGTGTTCGTACCACCGGTGGAGGTAGCACGGGTACTGTCAGGTAATCTATTGTACTGGCACTTAGTTGTATCTTTCTTTTTTTACTTATGTCGGATTTTAAAACAAAACTACTTCTCTGCGATAAAAATGAATTATTCTTACTTCTTTTTTTCTTTTCCTTTTTCTTTTAGGAATTTGCGTATTCGTGAAGACACAGCAAAATATCTTCTGAATCTTGACGTCAATTCTGCTTATTATGATCCCAAAACTCGATCTATGCGTGAGGATCCTCTTCCTGATGCTGACCCTAATGAGAAGTTCTATGAAGTGAGTATTGTGCAAATTTTTTTTTCCTTTAATTGCTTTCATATTTGTATGCCTTCAGGTTAATTAAATTATGGAATTCTGACTTGTTTCTTTGTTACTTTGCAGGGTGATAATCAATATAGAATGAGCGGGCAAGCATTGGAGTTCAAGCAGCTCAATATTCATGCATGGGAAGCATTTGATAAAGGTCAAGATATTCATATGCAGGCTGCTCCGTCTCAAGCTGAACTCCTGTTCAGGAATTATAAGGTCATCAAAGAGAAATTGAAATCAAAGACCAAAGAGACCATTATGGAAAAGTATGGCAATGCAGCGATGGAAGAAGAGATACCTAGGGAGCTTCTCTTGGGGCAAAGTGAGAGGCAGGTTGAATATGATCGTGCTGGCAGAGTTATAAAGGGAATGGTATGTATGAAACTATCTGCTTATTCTATTTAGTTTATGGTTTTCCCCTTCTTTTGCTTCATTCGTAAGGATTTCTTATACATAATTCCATCTCTTCAAATGTGTTTTGTTGGTGGCCTCACCTTTCCTCTGCTCTGTCAGCGGAAAAAATTCATGATACCTAAATTAAACTCTCAATGGTTTTGGTCTTTTGCACTTCTTGCTGTAGGGTTCATGATTTCTTCATGCACTTGGTTGCTAATGCAGGCCTATATATGATAACCGTATTGAGTGGTTAAGGACTTATAAAGTGAAG
The DNA here is from genome assembly GCA_038381775.1 of Adansonia rubrostipa. Lineage (NCBI taxonomy): Eukaryota > Viridiplantae > Streptophyta > Magnoliopsida > Malvales > Malvaceae > Adansonia > Adansonia rubrostipa. The sequence goes on along the minus strand of JBBYHM010000016.1, from coordinate 10,029,399 downwards.
AGATATCTGGAAGTATTGGAAATAGTAATACATGTCATCTTGGTCTGCTTTTAGCTTCTTTCCATGATTGAAGTCATAGAATTTTGTTTCTTACTTTGTCTGAAATAAGCTTCTTAACTGTGATAAAACTATTAAGTGCTTCTTTCTAGGTTTATCAAGTTATATGAGAATACTAGTTTTGATCTTATTTATGTTTTTAATTTTAAATGAGCTCTTTATTGAAAATTGGGTGGTTTCTAAAGTTCTGTATTTTCTTTTCTCCCTTCAAATGTTTTCTTTAGGAAACATCCCTTCCAAAAAGCAAGTACGAAGAAGATGTTTTCATCAATAACCACACAAGTGTTTGGGGTTCATGGTGGAAAGATCACCAATGGGGCTACAAGTGTTGTAAGCAAACAATTCGGAATAGTTACTGTACTGGTGCAGCCGGGATTGAGGCTGCAGAAGCCGCAACAGACTTGATGAAGGCCAATATTGCACGGAAAGCATCCTCCGAAGGTGGGTGCTTCATAGTTTTTGCATGGATACTTAAAATTAATGCTTAAAGTCACCCATTCTTCTGATGGTCGTTAAATTCATATTACTGTTGCAAGTAATTTTGGTTCACATGAATTCTTCTAACAGAACTCTAGTTGGTGAGCTAGCTTCTATTTTGCATCCCCGAACTTGAAAGAATATTGTGTTTTTAGTATTTCGCTCTGAGTTTAGCACTTTCCACGTTTTTTTACTCCATGTTTCTATTCTGATTGGATTGCCAACTTGAATGCAGATGCCCCTGCTCCTTCCGAGGAGAAGAAACTTGCTACTTGGGGAACCGAGGTTCCTGAGGACCTGGTTCTTGATAAAAAACTTCTAACTGAAGCTCTTAAGAAGGTAAATGCCGTGTATAATGTTACTTCTTTCCGGTTTTATGCCAAAAATGAAAATCCTGTGCTTATTTTGATGCACGTTTTGTCTAACAGGAGGACGAGAGGAGAAGAGAAGAGAAAGATGAAAGAAAACGCAAGTACAATGTCAGATGGAACGATGAGGTAATGATCTATAATCAAAAACCAAGTTTTCTAGATGTTTAAGTTCCTCTTTCAATTAAACGTTTGCGGGGTTATTTTGCCTTGTTATGAAATCATTCGACACCTTTTGTAGGTTACTGCTGAGGAAATGGAGGCATATCGGATGAAAAAGATACACCACGATGACCCCATGAAGGATTTCTTGAACTGAAAGCCAACTTAGATATGTTGATAAATGCAAGAACAAAAAACATTGGTTAATGCCTTTCAGCTTTATGGTTGTGTCATTGAGTTGTGATGAAAAAAAAAAAAAATTCGTGTGTCTTTGTTTTGTTTGTAAAATGCAATAAAAAGTATTAAATTAGATTTCAATGACAAAATAGTGAGGTTTGCTATAAATTATGATCCACATTTGTGCTTTGGCAATTCAAACATGCTTCTAGTTAGGAGCTTGAAAGGCTTACAAATGGCTTAGAAGTTTAGCTTAACGACTGAAGATTTCTACACTTCCTTTAATTTTCATTGTTGAAAGCAACCATAACTCCGTTTAGTTTTTAGCGAACTAAAGAGTTCTGTTTTGATTAAAAATTTGTAGTGGCAATTAAGACCTCTTTTTCTTAGGCTGTTTCGAATCGAGGTCAAATAAGAAAAAATTGTTATAGGGCAGTTCTGATTGAGCTCAAATGATACCAAATTCTGTTTATTTAATAAGTTAGTTCGATTGGCTGGATTTAAAAAATCGTAATTTAAGAATAAATAAAAATTTTAAAAATAATTTTATTTTTTGGATTACATGAATTTAAATTTGAATTTGAAGTATTTTCTTGGACAGGTCTTGCTTCTTCCCTAATCCGACTTTCGAATATTCAATTATATATGTTTGGGTCTTTCTTTCTATCTTTGTGAAAACATTATGTTGCTTTGAAACGAGTGCTTGGATGGATATCTCATGGAATTCTTATATAATGTCAAAAAGAAAAGGAGTAAATAGCTATATTCCTTTGTCATTATTGCATCGTGGATAATGAAGCACGGAGCTTATTGAAGGCATGTGAATATGATACGTTGAATGCCGCAGTAAAAAAAAAAAGTTCAGAAGAGGAACATAATCTTCACACAATTTTAATACTATCTATACAAAGATCAAAACCCAATATTTCATAAAAATTAGAAACTCTGTTGAGTTATAAAATAAAGGGAAAAATGGAATCAGTAACCAAATCCTGCAAAGCTCCAATATGTAACACTTTCATGTTTTGCAGTTTAGAAAGGAACAAAACATGAAAGCTGAAAGGAACTTATGAAAATGGATTTCATGCGCTTCGGGCCAACATCTCCTGGAAATCAGTATCACTTATTTCCTTGTCAACCTTCCTGTCTTCATTAAACTTGTATATGAACTCTTCTGCTCGTCCATCAACTGCCCTTAAATGGGGTGATTTTGCAACAATAGCCTTCCATGCATCTTCGATGCTATAAATACTACTCCTTCGTTCTCATCAGCCACTTCATTTCGTCTGCTTGTCTCCGCCTGCTGCGGTTCGAAGCGTTTTGCTTGCATTGACAAAGGCTTATAAGGCTCTGCATAGAGCTCGATCGTCTATAACTCTTTGGTGGTTCTTGAGCTGGCTTTGGTAGCGTTGATAACGGTGGAGGTGGTTGTAGTTATACTAGCGAGGGTGGCAGAACTCAAGGAGACGATGAATTGATTCTTTGGTGGAATTTAGGACGTGGAAGCTATGGAGTTTTGAATTGAGTTTGATTGTGAAGCTCTTCCAGGCCTTTCTTGCTGGTTTCAGCTTCTTTGCCAGGTTCAAAATGAGGCATTAGATTGCTTAGTTTTGTGCAGCAATTATGGCTTGTTTGAAAGTTGAGGTTGGCACAGTTTTCTTTATATTGAAAACATTTTTTTTTTTTTTCACTAGAAGAAGCTTTATTCCTCCTTTGTTTTACATACATTTAATCTCATTTCCATTTCTTTTGCTTTATATTTGCTGGAGTGCCACTTTTTCAAGTGTGGGAGCCAAAGAAATTGAGTTCGGGATAGGGCTCCTGACTTTTTTCCGTTGCTATGGAATTACTAAATCTGGCATTTAGCTCAGTTTCTTTATGCAATTTCTCTTAACACGTAATATTCAGTGTATCTAAATTTAAATTTTAATATTTGTAATCTCTTCCCTTACCTCTAAAATATTGCTTCTTTTGTTAAAAAAAAAATATATATCACCAAGTCTTTAAGGTCAAACTGTTTAGTAAAGGAAGAGCCAATTTTGTTAAAGTTGAGCAGATGAGGGCTCAGACTTTCCAAGTTGCAACCCCAGTTCCAAACCATATGTGATGCTGTGCTAATTTCATTCCATTTGTTTTTGGTTAATAATGAATGTGGTAAGGGATCTTCGGATCACTTTCCTTTCCAAATTATAAATGTTGCAAAGTAGCAACTTGTCCCTTTTTGCCAAGGAAAACAGCAAACAACACTCATTCTCTATCAGGCCTTGCTGCATCACAGCTCCAACAAAAAAAATAATCTTAAAGTGTTAAGAACTTACCTTTGCAATAGATGGCCAAAGCTTTAAATCACCCATTTCTCTCTTTTCCTTTTTAAGATTCATAATCCATCCACATACATATATATATATATATATATATTGCCACAGCTTTTTCTTTTTTTACTAAATCTAATATAAGCTATTACAAGAGGGACGTTTCCTTCTTTCTTTAGATAAAGGAAATGAAAAGATTGCTTAAAAAGATTAGTCCAATTGAATTTTAAAAAAAATTTGTTTTTTCTTATCAACTAAAATTCTAATTGAGTACATTTTTTATTGCATTATAAAAAAAAAAAAAAAAAAGAAATGGTGAAGACTGACATTTGGAATATTAATCCAAAATTCGAAATGATCAAATTGGATAAAACACGAAAAATATATGATATTGATATCTATAGTTTATCTAAAATTATTCGAACTCTTAATTATCAACAAGAAAAAAAATAATTTAATGTTTGTTTGAAGAAATATGTTC
>JBBYHM010000016.1:9995193-10012305 GCA_038381775.1 Adansonia rubrostipa | reverse complement strand
GTTTCCAACTTTTTCAAAAGGCCTAAAATGCTAACCAATGGTATTTCAATTTCGCCATCTTCGCCTCAATCTTCTCTTCTCTAGGCATTCACTTTCCCTTTAGGGTTTTCGCTTCTAATCGAACTCTCCGGAAATCCATCCAGTTTCAGCTTCGCTGGTGCGTTTTATGGTTCGTTTTCAGTTTAATTAATACAATTCATTTGACTCTTTCTGTTTGGTTGGTGATAAAACGTTGGATAATTTAAAAGGAATTGTTTTAGTGGCTGCTTGGTGTAGTTCAGTGTTTTGTATCGTTCTTTTTTTCCTCTTGAATTGTAGCTTTTGACTTTGATATGTGATTTTCGGTTCTTTGATTCAGTTTAGTCACAGATTTCGAATGTTCTGTTTGGTTGGTGAGAAAATGTAGTAAAAAGCTGGATTTTTGTTTTATAATGTTAAGCATTCTTAACTCTTTCTCCCTAAATGTCTGACTTGAATTGCTTTGGATTTTATTGATTGACTTAAGTTTCTTACAATTATGTGTCTTTTTCGGGAAGGACCATTGCCTCATTTTCATTTTTTGTTCTGAATTGACGGTAAAGTGTTTTACTACTATTTTTTTTTTCTATAGGTGTTTTAGATTGGTCACTTTGAATCAATGGAACACTGCTTTTTGTTATGACTTTTTTTCTCCTAATTTGCCTTGTTCTTAGTTGGGAATTGGGTTTTGAGTCGAGGTCTATTTTGTTGTTTGGTTGTGCTGAAAAATGTATGAAAAACCAAGTTAGTTCGTAAGACTTGTACAAAAGTGCATCTATTTGCATGTACCTTAGTTGAATCTGCGCATGTCGCGACTAGTTAGCCTAACATAATAATTGCACGTTTGGTGAGACATTACTCGCCACTAGTGGATCACAAAGGTTTCTGATTGTTAGCATTTTCTGTTAATTCAGGGATTTAAACTGCAGTTGCAGACCATTAAAATGCTATTTAAATCCCTCATTCAATTGTATGATTGGGGTTCGTTTACAACTAATTAAGCTAACATAGTAATTGCATGTTTGGTGAGACGTTACTCGCCTCGAGTGGATCACAAGGGTTTCTGATTATTAGCATTTTCTGTTCAATTCAGGGATTTAAATTGCGGTTGCAGACAATTAAAATGCTATTTAAATCCCTGGTTCAATTATCTGATTGGGCTTTGTTTATATGTTCATATCCTCAGCTGACAGCAAACTAAAATTGTGTTGTAAAGGTTGCTTGGTCCTCCACCCCCCTTTTTTTTGTTTCTGAAATTTAGCCCTCATTCTCAGCTAATGTACTCTTTTTTGACCTTTTTTTCCATTGCAGAATCTGTTTGTTGGATATTTTGGTAAATGGTGACGTGCTAAAGTCAGCAAGATTTTTGTCTGTGAGAATAAGATAGTTGAAACAAGGTTATTTCTGTGCAATACTGAGATGTAATGTACATTTAGGAGTGTGTGTTCACAAGGGTAGTATTTATTGAGTAAACCAATGGAAACTGCAAGGTGTTGGTTCAATAAGTTGAAATCAAAAGATAAGTTAAGCCCTTCAAAGAAGAAAGAAGCTGTAGGTAATGCAAAGGAGGGGTCTAAACCGCCAACAAGCGAAGAGGCACCATCAAATGTCACCAAACAGCGGGTAGCAGCTGCAAAGCAATATATCGAAAACCATTACAAGAATCAGATGAAAAGCCTGCAGGAAAGAAAGGAGCGGTATGATATAAATTCTTCCTTTCATGGAAATTTCCCCATGTAATAGTTACAGTTATGGTCACATAGCTATAGTTTGGCAGAATTATCACATGCTGAGATGCTTCGGAGCCGGTTTTGGTTCAAAAACTTTTGCGAAAACTTAACGCTGTCATTGCATTCTATATCACTTGCAAAATGTAACTTGTTAAAATATGTTTGTGATCAGAGGAATGCCGGGAAAGTTATTGTCGTTTTGTTTTGAACAATATGGATGATGGTTTTTGGGTAATTTTTCTGCAGACGTGATATTCTAGAAAAGAAGTTGGCTGATGCTGAAGTCTCTGAAGAAGAACAAAACAACTTACTAAAGTATTTGGAGAAGAAGGAGACAGAATATATGCGTATTCAGAGGCATAAGATGGGGGCTGATGATTTTGAGCCATTGACCATGATTGGCAAGGGTGCATTTGGAGAGGTAATTATATCTTCGTCATATTGTACATCACAACATAGGTGCTTCTATTTCTGGTCTTGCTTTTATCTGCTTTTCAAGATTAAGAAAAATTGATGAACTATGAGCATATGACTACCACTAGATCATTGTGCTAAAATCTTATATTTAAAATTTCTCCCTGTCATCAGAACTTTGTTTTCCTGAGGCAGGCTTCTACGTATTACTGCTTTAGTTGTGCGATTTGCTTGTTACTGAGGCTTCTGAACATATTGGCTATTAGTTTTACCTCTCTCCTATGGTTCACCTATATTCCTAACTTCACTTTTTCTCATTACAGGTTAGAGTCTGTAGGGAGAAGGCAACTGGTCATGTTTATGCTATGAAAAAGCTTAAGAAGTCAGAGATGCTTCGTAGAGGCCAGGTACCCAATTTTAAGCTGGCTATGTAATTTCCTTAATGTCTTTTGATGTCATGATCTAATTTGTTAGCTTGCATTTGTAATATTCAGGTTGAACACGTGAAAGCTGAGAGAAATCTACTTGCGGAGGTTGACAGTAATTGCATTGTCAAACTATATTGCTCCTTTCAAGATGAAGAGTATCTATATCTCATAATGGAATATTTACCTGGGGGAGATATGATGACTTTACTGATGCGGAAGGATATACTAACCGAAGATGAGGCCAGGTTTTATGTTGGAGAAACTGTCCTAGCGATTGAATCAATCCACAAACATAATTATATTCACAGGTGAGGTTGGCATTATGTTAAACCATCATACGCTTTCATATAATGGTCTTCCTGAGTTTGCACTAAGGGGTGAACCCATTCTATGTCGCATGTTGCAGAGACATCAAGCCTGACAACCTACTACTCGATAGAAATGGTCATATGAAATTATCAGACTTTGGATTATGTAAACCGTTAGATTGTAGTAATCTCCAGGAAAAGGATTTTTCTATGGCAAAAAATCTCAGTGGGGCTCTTCAAAGTGATGGACGACCTGCAGCACCAAAACGCACGCAACAAGAGCAGTTGCAGCACTGGCAGAGGAACAGAAGGATGCTTGTAAGTACTTGACTACCGTGCGCCTAATGGAACCTTAAGTATTGTTATTACCAATGGTAATATTGGATTTGCAGAGCAAGAAAGTTCTCGACTTGTTACTCCTTTATTTTCCATAGTTCAGGCTTTGTTTGGTTTTGTCAGAGTTTGCAAGGCTTAGATTTTACTGCAATTAGTTGTCTTAGATATTCTAGAAAGACAATAAGCTCACCTCTTTCTCCTGCTAAGTTGTTCATAAATGGAAAATTTTCTTTTGCTTTTATTGAAATTGTAAATGAATGTGGCTTGAACAGTTTAATATTGTGATACTCCAGGCTTATTCTACGGTTGGTACACCTGACTATATTGCTCCAGAGGTTTTGCTGAAGAAAGGATACGGAATGGAATGTGATTGGTTTGTATAATAAACATGATTTTTTTTATTTGTATTTATTTTTGTGAGATACGGTTATAAAGGTATTTTTTTGGGATATTTTTCTAGGTGGTCTCTTGGTGCTATCATGTATGAAATGCTTGTTGGCTATCCACCCTTTTATTCAGACGAGCCAATGTCAACCTGTCGGAAGGTATGTTATCTACCATTAAGTTATTAAGCTGTTGTTGTTTTGTGCTATTATTTATATTTTTGTCCGTCTTTACATCCAAGCATTGTTTGTGATTAACATCCATATCGCAACTCTTCATTGTACTGCTTACCTTCTTTGTCACCGATGATGAAGTATGGTCCTAACGATGGTTAAATTCCTTTTTCTATATTTTCCAGATAGTAAATTGGAGAACACACTTAAAATTCCCTGAAGAAGCAAAACTATCCCCAGAAGCAAAAGATCTTATCAGTAAACTTTTATGTAATGTCGAGCAGAGGCTTGGCACGAAAGGCGCCCATGAAATTAAGGTGTTGTGTGGTGTGTTCTGTTCTAGATTCTTTTGATCTCGTTTTAAAAATAGAATGCAAATTACCAAATTAACTGGCTGTATCTTTTGTTTTCAGATTCACCCATGGTTTAAAGGTATTGAATGGGACAAGTTATATCAAATGAAAGCTGCGTTTATTCCCGAAGTCAACGATGAGTTGGATACGCAAAATTTCGAGAAGTTTGAAGAGGTAGATTAGTGGTATCTTGTCTATAAATATGCAAAATGACCTGTTTCGACATATTCTTATTGCTTTCTTTTCTTCCATGCACCAGGTTGACAACCAAATTCCATCTGCAGCAAAATCAGGTCCATGGAGAAAGGTTAGGACAGTTTCATATGTCTTCAATTGAAATATTTTGCACCAAGAACTTGAGTAATTAGTGTCCTACCATTAACTAGGAGAGACTGTTTCTTAACCAAGTTTGCTGGAAATTTCCTTTATCGAAGTTTTCGAAATTAAATGTCACCATTTTTTCGGAGTGGGGTGCAGGATTCGTCAGTTCTTTTGTCGCATCTATACTAATGTCTCATCAAATGAATTCTTTGAAAATCTGCTTTTTTCTTCAATACCAGAGCCAGTTTCATGTGAAAATTTATCTTGGGGAGCATGGCATTTTCCAATCTATCGGCTTTATTATGTATGTTATATTTCAGTATGTTTCTTAAATCATTGAAATCAACTTTCCAAAGAAAGCAGATATAATAATATCTGTTGTCCTTAATATAATTGCTGATAAATGATGTTTCTATTGCTCGTATGCACAACATTATTTAATTTTTTTTTTCATTTGATGCAGATGCTTTCATCCAAAGATATAAACTTTGTGGGTTACACATACAAGAACTTTGAAATTGTAAATGATAACCAGTTACCCGGCATTGGTATTTTGCTTCCTCCGATGATTTCTATTTTTGTCCCTTGTTCCTTCTGTTTTCCATGCATGAAGTTCATCTAACTACTGCTCGTTCTCAAATACTTCATGCATCTTCTTGAGGATCATTTTTATATGTTTTTCTCAATCGATCTCTCTTATCCTTCTTCTTCGGGTTGTTTTGAACGCAATTTTATCGTCTGCAAATTTCCAACCTAGCAAATATCTTTGCATTTGGCCCTTTTCTTATTTATTCCTCTGGTGCAGCTGAATTGAAGAAGAAGAGCTCAAAACCCAGGCGACCCTCCATCAAATCCCTTTTTGGTAAGATATTATCACTAGTATTATGCAATTGGTGTGGCCTGCGGTTGTTGGCTTACAGTTAATAGCATGCTTCTATGTTACTCAGATTTGGATGTGAGAGTCGGATACGGATATGTTTAATATTTTTCAAGATTTTCATGTCTAGATATATGGACACGAATACTTAAATGAAAATGAAGTCGGAGCAGCATAGGCATGTTTATAGGGGTTTTTATTCAAATATTACAATTTTTTTTATTTCTCGATTTATAGCGATTTTCAAATTAATTCTCGAAATATGCTTTTTTTTACGTATGCTGAGAACTCGCCATGAGAGGAAGCGAGTTTATTTATTGAGAACTCGCCGTATAGTATGGCGAGTTCTCAACGAAGGACAAAACTAGCATTGAGAACTTGCCTTCAAAGATGGCAAGTTTTAAACAGCTAGGAACTCGCCATCTCTTATTGCGAGTTCCCAACCAAAATAGGAGAAAATTTTCAAAAAAGTAAAATTAACAAATAGTTATTAAACAAAAGTGAAAACAAAAAAAATAATTTCAAAGAAAGAAATGATACTTATTGAAATTATTAATAAGGAGATTAAAACTATCTGTCTATCCCTTTTTGGTCTGTTAATCGACTCTCTCTCATATATATATTTTTTACATAAATTATGTATGAATATATAAATTATCTATCGTATTAGAAGAAATATGATTTCTCATCTGATTTCTCATGCATCTGTTGCATCTCTCGGGTTCCAAGAAATCTAGTAGTTATTAGTCAAATATTATCTGTCATGTCAGAAGGCGAGTTCCCAACACATATTTTTTTCCTTTTTTTATAATAATAAGATAAATGATACAATTTTAGATTTATACTTCGATAAATATTATAGATTTTTAATTTTTGATACGATAATAATGATATATACTGATAGTTTAGAGTTATTGTGAGTTTTGGGTATGTTGTGTGAGTATATTATATTTTGTATAGATGCATGAAAAATCAGATTCCTTTTGACACGATAAATAATTTATATATTTATACATTATTTATTTAATAATTAATATATGGGGAAGAGTCGGTCAACAGATCAAAGAGGGGTAGATAAATAATTTTAATCTCTTTATTAATAATTTCAATAAGTATCATTTTTTTTTTTGAAATTATTTTTTCACTTTCACTTTATTTAATAATTATTTGTTATTTCACATTTTTATAATTTTCCCTAACGTGGGAACTCTCCTAATGCTATTTAGTGGTTCCCTTGTTGGGAACTCGCCAATCAAAAAACTCGCCTCTTCTTATGGCGAGTTCTCAGCACACATAGGAAAAGAATACGCATTTTGGAAATTAATTTGAAAAGCTCCGTAAATCGAGAAATAAAAAAAAATTGTAATATTTGTATAAAAATGCCCATGTTTATAAGGTGTTGTTTCAGCAGCTTTGCTGCACATAATGGTTGTTTAGTCCGTCTCATTGTCAGCGTTGAATGCTGTCAATCTGGCACTGGTTCAATCATGCTAATCTCGGTCTATATTTTGCAGAGGATGAATCGGCCACAGCTGCAAGTCAACCTGTTCAAGGGAGCTTCTTAAACCTCTTGCCTCCGCGAATAGGAGAAGCCCCTGTGAATCATTCGAGAAAATGAATTCCTCGATATCGTTCTGTCAGATGAGAGAGTTGGCCTCGGATAGATAATCCAAAGCTAAAAATCTTTACGGTTCTCTGGTGAGTAGCGTTTGCTTTTGCTGCATCTTTACATTTTAAAGTTTTCGGTGAAAGGTTTTTAGGGAGCAAAAGGCTCCGAAACAAAGTGGTTTGAGATATTGGGATTGACTCTTCTTTGAGTCAAGCTACAAGATTGTTCCTTTTTTTTTTTTTTTTTTGTAAAATAATATTTGAAACTAAATATTCTTTCATATTTGTTGTGTATTTTTTCTTTCCACCATTATCTCAAACCTGAAAGTAAGTTCCTGTATAAAACCTTCATTGTTTTCCTTTTTAACGAATTGGTTCTCTAACCGTTGCGTGAACCAATTGCATTAAATCTTGGATTTTTCTTTGCATTTGTTGTAATTATTACCAAATTGATTCTCTTACCGTTGCATGAACTAACTGCATTAAATCTTTTAATTCTTGTTTGCTTTTGTTGTAATTATTAGCAAATTGGTTCTCTTGCCGTTGCATGAAACAACTGCGTTAAATCCCGAATTCTCTTTCGTGTTTATTTGTTTGTTTTGTGTGGAGTTATATAACTTATCAGATTAAAAGCAGAAAGTAAAGATATATTCAACAAAATTTTTTTTTAGTCTATTTTTTTTATGCTGATATTTTAAATTTAGACATTGTACTGAGCTGAGCTCAAGTTTGAGCAGGTCAAGTTATTGAGCAAATTGAGTTTAAGTCTCTTAATACGTAATATGTATATGCTCACAAACTTAATCAAATTTATTATTTTTAATTAGTATAAAAAAAATCATAATTTGAACTCGAAACCATTGAGGTCAAGGTGCTCTAATTTCTTCTAATATATACTCATTCGTGAAGGTCTATGTTATGTGGACTTAGGTAAGTGTTGGACATGGGTATATAGTTGACATAAAAATGTTTAATTTTTTTTTAATTTTTAAGTATTTGGAGGGTTCGGAACATGAATATTTTAATAAAAATAAAGAGTGAGAATAAGATTAAGGTAAAAAATTATTTTAATAATAAGATCATCCGGGCAGGTTGATCAAATTACCTTTATTTATTGAATTAATTATCAAAATATTATTATTTCGGAATAATTTATCAACAGATATTGCTGTTTTTGCCTTACGTAGACGTCAAAGCGGATGAAATTCAAACTTGAAAAGTCACATGTTTCAGCATTTTGGGCGATGAGAGTCAAATGTTGACTCTCACCTCCTGACATGTTTTTTTTTTTTCCTTTATTTTCATTTATAGTTGGTACTTGGTAGGCTTCTTTCTCGTATCTATTTTTTTTAATTTGGTAAAAGTATTTAATTATTAAAAATCCAAATTTAAAATTATCCAAAAATATTAAAATTTTTTATACATAAAAATATAACATTTAATATAATAACTAAAAAAATTATTTGATAAATGAATTCAATTATCAAAGTAACACAAACACTATACGAAAAATAACATGAACACATGACATTAGAAAATAATACGAAAGTGTTACGAAAAAATAAAAAAGAACATAATACAAGAAAATAAAATAATATAAATATGATATAAAAATAATTAAATACATTTATAAAAAAATAATTAATCATATTTTTTAATTATTATATTAAATGTTATATTTTTTATTATCCACAAATCATTTCAGCCTTTTAAGTGGGAAGCTTTTCTGCTATATCAATAGAACAAAGGGAAAGAGATGATCCCTTTGATCTTACAGGCTGCAAGAAAATTTAGAAGCAAAGGTTGAGGGGGAAAATGGGTTATGAAGATTTTGTTTACTTTTATATTGTCGAAAGAGGATAAAACTTCGGTAGAGATTAGTAGGGATTTAAGTAGTAATCATAATGTGATATTATGATTATTATTTAATAATTTTAATATTTTTAATTATTAATATTTATAATTAATATTTATTATAATTAATTATGATAATATTTGTTATATCTACGATCATAAAGTAAAAAAAAAAGTATTTACAATCGCATTTCGCACAAAATGAAATGCAATTTTTTGTGAGGAGCAGTTGCGTCGGACGGAATGCATGGTCCAATAGAAGGTGCACTTTGGATATATATATATATATATATATATGATTGGTTACATAATTATTATTTATTAATAATAAATATTTTTATTTAAATTTAATTTTTAAAAATATTTCAATATTTTCTACCTCGACTTGAGTCAAGTTTGAACAAGTATTTTATTAATTCGGATCAACTCACTAAAATTATCATTTATTAATAAAAATATTTTTATTTAAATTTTATTTTAAAAATATAAAGATATTTTTAAATAACAATATAATTTTTTTTTTTTCTCGAAAGAAGCCTTAGTATAAGAATTAGCGAAAGCTTTGTTGCATATATAAAGACTCAAACTCTAGACCTGCTAAACATAGAGATAACTACATAAACCATTTTAGTTAAACTCCAGATTCTTTATTGTTTTGTTATATATTTTAGTAAATTGTATCTAAATGTAGAGAATTATCTTATGTTCCAATTAGATTTATTCATTCGTACTATATTGATCTTATTTTTATGTATTATATTCATATTTAAAACATTATTTATTAATTAATATTATGTAAATTCTTAACACATTAATATATTTACATCGTATTCATATTATTTTTTTCATATTATTATTTTTTCTATACCGTATTTATAATCTATTTCGAATTTTGTAACTCAAAAAACTTGATGTTGGCAGAGTTAAAATCATCTTCCCTTCCGTCCTCCCGAAATATCGGCCAAAAAAAAAGTAAATTATAGGGTTGAGGAAAAAAATAGAGAAAACCTAAAATCGATTCAAACCTTGTTTTCAGTTCCATTTTTGTGGAATTATATTCAATTTTAATTCAAGCGATAATTAAATATATTATGTTCAGTCTAACTTTCACTTCATAAGTTAATAAATCTAATTATTCAAATCATTTTAAATTTTATTTTTAGTTTTTAATTTTTATAATATCGAAATAAATATTTATTTTTAAATTAATGAAAAACTCTAAAAAAAAAAAAAACTTGAAAAGGGTAATTTAAAAAAAAATTAAAAATAAATGAGTCCAATTGATCTCAATATATGAAATTTAGTTCAGGTCTATTTGATTATAAATATTTTTCCATTTGATTTTGCTTTAATATAAAAAAAAAAATACTGCATATTACTCCTTTACTGAATCATTAAGGTAACCATTCTCAACCTGGGTGTTGAGTGTCGGATACGTACGTGTTTGACCCGAATATACTCAAATTTTTTTAAATTTTTTTATATATTTAAAAGATCATATCCGGTACTTATGTTCATATATATGTATACATATCATATACATATACTTTGAAAGAAAACGAAAAATCAAGAATAACATAAAGCCAGAGATCCTTGGCTTACAATAGACATTTTCGGCATCCTTTCCTTTTTGCTTCTAATGAAATGAAATGAAAGAAACATCAAAGTGTTTATTACAGCTAGAAACAGTTGGAAATATATGAACAATTCCCTGAGTTGTAAGATCTTTAATGACTCTCGAGGTATTTTAATGGCAAGAATACCTGACAACGGGTACACAAGGAAGGCGTCCACAAGTTTTCCAGAGGATGGGAGAGAGTTGCAGTTGTGGATGGAACCGAATGATATACAGAGTGACTCTTAGTAAATACAAGTTACAGTGCCGAGATCGCCATCGGATATTAGATTAGGGAAATTCTGAGCCCTCAAAGCAAGTGAATCCTTCAGACCAGATGCATAATGCCATTTATTTCCTTTTCCTACTCCCTATTGTCAAGAATTCAAAGCTCCGAAGGGTATCATCACGACCACCTCTTGTGGCTGCAGTACGAGTAAAAGACGACATTGATTTGGATTCAAACCTGGGCTGTAGTCTTTGAGTTGTTGAAAGGCGACCACTACTTGAGACCAATCTGCTAGACCCGTTTTCACTAGGCTCACCAGAGGGGCTAGGTCGGCTGCCTGATATGACAGGCCTCTTTGACGTACTACCATTTCTCGAGGAGGAACAAGCCCTATCAGAATCCGGTTGCTGAAGGAAAGAAAAAGGTTTAAAAGAAGACCATAACTTCTTGGCGAATAGCTAAGACATTTAAACGTCAATTTCTGAAAAAGTGAAATTTAACAGAAAAATAAATGCAAAAGCAAGGTTGCTTACCAGATCCTTGGATAACGGAACATCATCTGAAGATATGTATCTAGACTGATCACCATGCCCGGAGCCATTCCGTCTCGTGAATGCCTCAACAGCACCAGAGAACCTTTCTCGAATCTCTTGGCCAACTACAGGAAATATCGAAATGTGACAAAACCATAAGTTAGCTAACTAAAGGAAATCAAGATCAGCACATGAACAAGTTAGGCGTCTCAAACATGATATTTTGGCAAAAAAAGTATCACCAGTTAAATTTTCGTATATTCTCAAACCAGGCTTTGAAATGGAACGGACCTGAAGACCTTTCTGCTCTTTCAGCAGATACTCCCACGGGATTTACACCTGGCTTCGGGCTTGGCTGTCAAAGAATAAAATGATTCATAGTATAAGAATCCTTAATGAAGAAACAAAATTAGTATGTTACATGAAAATTAAGGCCAGCAAGTTAAGAAGCACCGACACGTGCTCTTGAGCTAGAGCCGCCAGCCTGCCGATATCGCTGTATAGTCCAATCAAATACATAGTCGAACTGATAACCTGCATCGGTTGTCAAAATCAATAACTTTGGGAGTTCAATCAAGCAGATTTCATGATAAAAGATCTATAGCAAAATTTATGATGAACTAGTGCGAAGACTGATTCAATGTTCAAAAGTAAAAAATTCAACAAGTAAGCAAGATTTGAACGGTGAGCCTTGGAATAACAAGTCAACCTTCTTGAATGAAAAGGTCCCGGAACAGCCTCTTCAGGTATGAATAATCTGGTTGGTCTTCAAACCGTAGTGATCGGCAATAAAGGAAGTATGATGTGAACTCAGAAGGATATGATTTACAAAGGACCTGAAAACGGCATATTACTTGTCAGACATAAATTCCGTCTTCAATTTCTTTAACACGAAGAGTACTAGAAGGAAACCATTTTGAAAAATTCAAGTTCTGATTAGCCAACTTATTCTCGTCTAGTCTCAAATATTTGTCTAAAAGAATCCACTGGTAATTAGAGCAACGCATGTAATGCTGCCTCCAATGTTACTCAGACTTTGATGTGATTGCCAAAAATAGGTATGTGTCAGACACAAGAATGTTCGATTTTTCTTAAGTTTTTCCATGTATTTGAAAGGTCCTTGGACGGTCATATCCTCGTACCCATGTCCAAAAATATGTAGAACACCAATTTCGGACATGGGTACTTCCAAGAAGAAAAATGAAGAGTCGTAGCAATAAAAGCTACCTCTATGGGAGTAAGCGTCTTCTTTTCACTAATCTTGTCATACTTCTGCTTTTTGGTGTCAGCTTTCAAGCCCTGCCATGGAAGGCTGCCATAGAGGACATGAAACTAAGTAAACAGTTAGATTCGGCATTTAAAACAGTTTGCGAAGTAAGCAACCAGCAATGTGTTCAACCAACCTTCCCCTCAGGAAGTATATAAGCACATAACCGAGAGATTCCAGATCATCCCTCCGGCTTTGCTCTGCAAGTTATGGAAAGCACATTGGATCATCCATATAAACCCAAAATAGTCCAAAGCAACAGGCGTTCGCTGAAAGTAAAACCCGTATGAATATTAAATGCAGTAAATTCACTAACCAACTCCAAGGTGAGTGTTAATACTCGCATATCGAGCTGTTCCTGTAAGATTCTTGTTTTCCCTATTAGAAAAAATGGATAACTTAATGAGTGCCCGTGGCCAGTAAAAAGGTTTACAAAGAAGAAAAAAAGAAATACTACAATATGAGGTCAGCGTGGCACATATTAAATGACTTCACTAGAGAAACATACATGCAATATATGAGGTATCCATATTGGAAGAATTGAAATTGATATACTATTCGAACCCCGATATGAGTGTCAGATATGAGTATGTTCAAATTTCTTTTTTAACTTTTTCCATGTATTTGGAGGGTCCTTGGAGGTTTATATCCCTCATACCCATTTCCGGTATATAGATACTTTAAGCAAATGAAAAATCGGAGCAGAATAGAACAATTGATGACTAAAGCTAAAAGCAGAATTAAGCATCAAGATTTTCTCAAAATATTCAGTGAATAAAACAAATCGTTCGAGGCACGCTAAGTCTAGGATCAAAAAAGGATGCCTTAAGTATGCTGATGAGTTACAAAGATAACCAACAAAAAGTTCAACCATCTTCTGTTCGCTAAGCTAAATAGCCTTTCTATGAGAACTTGTGGTCATTAAATCTATTAGCAGAAGAATGAAGACAAGCTTAGCGTTATTTAAGTCGGCATCAATTGATGAACAATCTAAAAGAGAAAATATCAAAATTCTACAAATAAAAACACCAAAGTATTACCTGTATGGTATGTGCTTGTGTGTTTGAAGATCCCGATATTTTTTTGCAAGGCCATAATCAATTATGTATGCCTGTAGCCAAAAGGGGGAAACAATGGAACTAAGCAACACATACTAGGATATCTTGTTGAATAGGGGACTCCAATGATACTGTTATGTCAAACTAAAATTTCAGTTAGGGGAACCGATAACTATTGGTAGGGAAAATGATATTTCAAATGGAATATAAAATTGTGTGAAAATCTTATCAATATTATATCATGCCTTATCATCTATTTACGAATCCATGAAACACATGTGCCAATAGATGCAGGGAATAAACAGAAGAACATGCCTGATTTGCTTTGCGCCCCAAACCCATCAAGAAGTTATCAGGCTTTATGTCACGGTGAAGAAAACCACGAGAGTGCATATAATCGACTCTATTTATCTGAATTACCAATAAGGAAAGAACAAGTATTAGTGAGGCAGTCAATTGACAAGATTAAAGTTTCCTGAAAATGGTAGCATACTTACTAACTGATCTGCAAGCATCAAAACAGTTTTTAAAGAAAACTTGCGATTGCAATAGTTAAACAAATCTTCTAGGCTTGGTCCAAGAAGATCAATAACCATAACATTGTATTCACCCTCAACTCCAAACCATTTCAAACGAGGAATACCAGCTGCAAATGGAAAAGCAAGTAAGAGAAACTACTTACCGACTCCAACTTTCCATAACATATAGATAAATATATAAGAGAGAGCGAGAGAAACAAAACTCACTCCCTCCTTGAAGAAGCATGTAGAGCTTTGACTCATAGTGAAGTTGGGGATGCTTGGTCTTCACAGGTTCCTGGAAAAAAAAACAAGCAGTGTACACATTGATAACAGATTCAGAACTTCATGCATCAGCAAGATGATGAAATAAAATTAAAATATCAAATGGAAAAAGAAATAATAGAGGTATAACTACAATCTAACAACTCAACTTCTAGAGAAGTTTTTTAATCACTTAAGCAGATCAACTAAAGCTATCAGCTTAAATAATTGATGGATTCATCCCCATATCAAATGTCACACGCTCCAATTCTAAGATTACATCCTAACCTTTTTTTCTCATTATGAAAGCAAACGTATAAAGAAATTCTCAGGCAATGCCTTTATAGCTGAATATTATCATCTTCAGATCAACTTGAACTAATTGCAGACATCTAACTTCCAACTCAGTAAACTACTTAATAAAAGCAGAAAATTAACTAGTTGGTTTTCTTAGATTTCAATGGCATAAAAAACTGCCTGGGGTTTAAACAATCCCAGTAGTAGGCATCCAAATGAAACACAAAGAAATGCATCACAGCACAACATCGAACACGAGCGCAACAATCCTCAGCTAAATCAAACATATTGTTATTACATATCTGGTGATCAACCAATACAAGCTTTAAACACACACGCACACGCAAAATAAAGAACACAAACTCCATTTCCTAATTAAAGTTGTGGGAAAAAAACAGTAAAACTTCAAACATTACCAGCTTAACAGCCACTTCCTCTCCACTTTGTACATTAACGCCTGCAAAACAAAAACAACAAAATCAATGAAACAGCTTGAAAGAAAAAAACAAAGAAAACAAAAATAAAATTGCTATTATCATAGTACCTAAATAAATTTCACCAAACGATCCATTCCCGAGCTTTCGACCAAGCTTGAATTTTCCACCAATAATATGCTCCATGATATAATCTTACTCAACTTTATCACAGTTAATGGGGGGCAAATCCTTCCCGTCTTATTTCACTTTTTTAATCTTGAGAAATTGACTTTCAACACAGTAATTGACTTAACACCCTTCTCTTTAAACTAGCTCTCAGATCCATCAAAATTCTTATCTAATCAAGTCCAAAAATCAAAACCCAGTTCTAAAATCCTTATAAAATCTCCGAAAAAGAAATCGTTAAAACTTTCAGTGACTAAAGGGATAAACAAAGGGAGAAAAACTTTATTGAAAATGTATGGAATACTCATTAATCAGTGAACCAAAACAAACGTTTTGCGATCATCGAGTTGCATTTTCTAGGTGGAAAAAAAGTAAAGAGAAAATTTTTATCCTTAAGGAGTATCAAAGGGAAAAAAAAAAAAGAAAAGGGTATATTTTAATTGCTCCAGAAAAATGAAGCATGGAAAAAAAGAATCTAAAAGAGGAACGAATTTATCGTCAAGAATTTGGGCGATGATCTATGGATCTGGGTTAAAGACTTAAAGTCTTAAAGACAAGGACTTAATTTTCTCGGGAAAATTCTTTTAAACGAACAGAAATGGTTTTGAGAATTGAATTTGACGAAAAGAAAGTTGGATGATGATATCAGCTAGATTTAAAAATAATAATAATAATAGACAAAAATTACTCTTTTTCTTTTATATTTGATTAAGCTTATGATGATTGAGACCGTCTTTTACTATTTCATAGCCTTGCTAAGAGACAATATCAAAAGGAATACATATATATAAATATATATATATATATATATTTGTTAAAAGAATAAAAAATTAACCTTTGTTGGCTAAGGATCATAGAGGTGTTTTGTTTCGGTTTGATGGTAATTATTTGGGTATTAAATTAATAAAAATCTACAAAATTACAGATTTTAATGAGTAATGTTGAAGGCAAGTGGTAGCAACATAGTTAATGAATATCAAACTTGAATTAAAATTATAACCATAAAATAGAATTGAAGTATTCAAGTACTTTAATTTTAAAAAAAATTCACATTTTAATTATCTTTAGTTTAAAAAAATAATTACTCATTAAAAATCAATTAACTTAATTTTTTTGAATAGTTGTGATTTTAGAGTATATTAAAATTTTAAAAATTAGTTAAAACGATAATAAATGTTATAAATTTTTAATTTTACTTGTAAAATCGCATATCAAATTAAAACTCTTATATTAAATATAATTTAAAGTTTATTTATATAAATTGGTTAAAAGTTTTTTAAAACAAAAAAAAAAAAGGTTGCACTTTTGATTTCTTCCCAAATAAATGTTGCTTCAATCACTTTCTTTGGATGTATTTTTGTCCTTTATTATTTGATTTTAAAAGCAAAGAAAGTTTGTGTTACCTTTAAAATTAACCAAATTAAACATTCCTATTTTTGGTTTATTTAGTTTTGCAACATAGAAAATATGGAACATTGAAAATCAAAATGTTTAATAGGGTTTGAGCCATTATTCTTAATTTTTTAAGAGAATTTGGGGTTTGAGCCATTATTCTTGTTAATCTATTTTAAAAGAATTTAGGGTTAAAATTCTAATTTCTATGTATTCTTGATTTTGAATTTAAAATTTTTTTTATTATTTATAAAAACCAGTACGATAGTGGATTAGGGTTTGTTTGGATTACTTTTAGATTTTTTTATTAAAAAAATCATAGTCTGATATAAAAAAAGAGATTATAAATATTAAAATTTCAATATCAAATGTATTGAATGTTACATTTTATAAATAATTACGTAAATTAATTAAACTAAGACCAGGGTTCCATGTATAGGCTTTATTTTTGTTAATGAAAATTTCCTAAAAAAAATAAAGGAGTTCAAAAGTTTGGGGTGAAAAGTAAGACTTAATAATCTTGGATATTGATA
>JBBYHM010000016.1:9958687-9969747 GCA_038381775.1 Adansonia rubrostipa | reverse complement strand
GAAGTGCTCTGTGTAATAGTTTATCATCAGAAACTCAGCGGTGGTGGTATAAACCATTGGGCCCTCTTATCATCTCTACTGCCAGCTCTCAGAAGCTCACCAAAGTATATGACATCCGTGATGGTGAGAAAATTATGAAGTGGGAGCTGCAGAAGCCTGTATCGACAATGGAGTATTCAAGTCCACTGCAGTGGAGACACAGAGGGAAGGTTGTGGTAGCAGAAGCAGAAATGGTTTCTGTCTGGGATGTTAACTCTCTACATCCTCAGACAGTACTATCCGTCTCTTCATCTGGTCAAAAAATCTCGGCTCTTCATGTAAATAACACTGACGCTGAGATAGGTGGAGGGGTTAGGCAAAGGTTAGAACTTTATCCCATGTTTTCGCTGATTATGTCAGATTATTTCTACATTGGCTTTTTTCTAGTTTCCCAACATAATATTTCATGTGGATTTATTTTTTCCATTTTTGATGTTAGTGACTTTTAATTGTGATTCACCACTTTCCTATTGTTTTATCGTATCCTGCACAAAGAAAAGAAAGTGCAGAGAAATTCCTAATGTTGGCAAAATTTGAATTGCAGAGTAGGTTCCTCAGAAGCGGAAGGAAATGATGGTGTTTTCTGCACTCCAGATTCTATTAATATCTTGGATTTTCGCCATCCATCTGGTATAGGTGCGAAAATAGCGAAAGTTGGTGTTAATGCACAGTCAGTTTTCTCCCGAGGGGATTCGATCTTTCTCGGATGCACAAATATAAAATCATCTGGAAAAAAGCAGTCTTGTTCTCAAGTGCAACAGTTCTCACTGTGCAAACAAAGCTTGTTCACCACTTATTCTTTGCCCGAATCCATTGGTCACTCCCATCATTCGGCCATAACACAGGTTTGGGGAAATTCAAACCTTGTCATGGGTGTTTGTGGGCAGGGCCTTTTCGTATTTGACACCTTGAAGGATGACGGGCTGCAGCCTTTCATATATGATTGCGGAAGTGTTCAAAACGTCAAAGAGATTGTTGGGCCAGATGACATGTATTCCCCTTCTTTCGACTACTTGGCATCTCGTGTTCTCCTGATATCCAGAGATCGACCTGCCCTATGGAGGTACCTGTCATAGGTACGTATGATAGAAGTCGAAAAATGCCACTTTAATACATCAAGAAACAATCAGCATACCTAAATTCCAGGAGTTTATGTTTGGCTTTTTGTGGCATGCTATGCAGAACATATAAATGCTTATGTTATTTGTTGATTGCAGAGATGTTCGGTTCCAAAACCAGGAAAATGCAGCATCATGCTGACCCTAAAACCCATAGACGCATTTTGAACTCTTCTAGAAAAAAACCCACCAACTTTTTTTTTTTTTTTACTAAAGGAATTCCAGCTTTTTAAGATCCCAAAGAGCTTTACATATGAATGCTTGCATAAGATATCATGCTAAAGAACTTGAAAAAAGGAATGCAATGAGCCCAAAAATCAAAAGTTGAGTTGTAACAACAGAGATCCATTAAATAGAAATCTTTGAATCACTGGAAATAACTGTAACATATGAAGACATAAAGTTATGCAAAGATTAAGATCTGCCACAAAAGTTTCTAACCTTTTGCAATGCAATGCTAGCTCAAGTTATTCACTTGTGGGAAACAAAATAAGGGGAGAAAACAAAGTATAGAATTTAATTGTAGTATAACAGTTTCAGGGGGAAGAAATCAGAAAATCGTCCCAAAAAAAAAAAACTTCTTTTGCAGAATAATGAATAGAGAAGAACAGAGGGAGGTTTTCAAAAAGGTTAAATTTGGGTGAGTCGGAACAATTGAATCGGATCGGATGGGTCGATTGACTTGAAAATTAGTGATCTAATAAGCTTAGTACATTGTATCAAATTGTCCATTGACTGAGTCAGTAGAAAATCGGTTTAATACACATTTTTTTAATTTATTTAAATTGATGAAATTTAAACGTTTAATTTTTAAGTTTTAAATTAAAGTCTAATATATATTTTTATTAATTATTTATTATATTTAATATTTATTTAATAATAAAATTATTTTTTAAATATTTAAAATTATTTAAATTAAATAATCAATTGAACTGAAAATTGAAAGTCAAGCCAAATTGAGATTCCGTTTGATTTTTTTTTAACCTTGTCAGAGCTATTATATTTTACTTGACTTCGTATTTGGGTTCCAACCCAAACCGGTGCATTTGGCAATATCTACCATACGGGAAAGGGGTCGCAAACATCTAAATTCGAATTTCAAATCTAAATCACTTTTTAAGGGTAATTTCATTAATCAATTGGATTAAACCTTGAGCTTTTATTAACCTGATCTTTATATCAAAGAATTGCTGCATATTGTTGTTTCATTCATTAGGGAATGGGATAATATTTTCATCAACAACAATAATAATCTAGAAAACTGTAAAAATAAGATCAATTAGAAAATTTTATTGTGCTTGATGTTGGATTAGAGCAGTTCCTCCAATAAATTAATCGTTTCCCATCTTTATACAAACTGTCCAATATACATTTCAAGCTTCAAAAAGAATATAAGATTGATTCAGATATCAGCAAGTATTGCAATTTGATGCTGGTATTTTTTCATGCACTTAAGAGCTCTTCGAATCGGATTCAGATTTGTGATTGATCTTGATGAACGAGGGAGGAGATTTTCCACACTTGTTTTGGTAACAAAACTGCAGAAGGTGTATCAGTTGCCTTCTTTGTCAGCTTGGTCAAGGGACTTTCTGGATTTTCAACAATCTGATCAGCCATCGGAATCCGTCTCACGGAATGGCAATGGAACAGTTTTTACTGCCCGGAACTTGCCGACATTGTTCAGATGTTCATTCTCCAACCTGTTTCCAGGTAAACAGTTTCTCAAGTGTTAATAAAACTTTTAGGTAGCAGAATCATATATATTCATATTGGCTTGTGTTTCCAAACTGTACTGGAAAAATACCTGTAAAAATTCCACTGCCCTCGTCGGATGACCTCGAGAGAAGCCAAGAAGAAGTCCAGCAAATGTGTCTGAACCGGATTGACCTGAAATCGCATGATGCTTACTATCCAAGCAACTCTTAGAACTACATTCAAGGCCTGCGCAGTTATAGAAGTGTGTCATTAAGATCTTTTGGAGCAAGAGAATGGTACCATAAACTCTATTACACGGACTCTTCATTTTCCTTAGTATCCATGTCTGGCACATATCAATATATGAGCATGAGAGTATGATTTTCTAAATATACAAAAAAATATTTAAAAAAAATTAAATATAATTATATCAGACACGTATCTATATCCGATACTCAACCCAAGTTCGGATAATATAAACCAAAACTGGCAAGTTAAAGCATAACTTACAATGGAAAGATAGTAAATGTTGCTTTTCTTTAGAATTAGATCATCTCTAAGCCAAGGGTTTCGCGAATTCGGATTAAGGAGTCCCCAATCCTTGACAAAGTCCCAATATAATTGGTAAACTGTGGCCACGATTGAAGTTACCAAGACTACAGCAAACCACAGGTGGCTGCTTTGTGTAGCATACGTTAGCCTAGCAGCAGCTGCCACCATGGCTGAAACATACTTCCCCATGTTAGCCAAATGGTTCACGTCATATTCATCGAACCATCTTCTTGCACACTTGAAAAAGAAAAAGAACAAGAAAGAGTTAGTTGAAAAGTTTTTAACTTTAGACTGCTTAAACTTGTGTGACATAGGTAGTAACTTACGCTATTATTCACGGAAGAGAGTTAAGGTTCAATTCCCTACAAACGTACTCTTGAAGAGGGCAACCATAAAATGAACGAGGATAACTAAAAAATGGATGAAGTTTTTTACCTGCATGGCTCGCCAATAATATGGCAAAAACGAGATGACATAGGCGAGTTGTGTGTACAGGTTTCCATTTTTGCAGGTTGAATATTTGTGAGTTTTGAAACTTCCAGCAATAAAGTAGCAAGCTGTTGATTCCAAGTGTCTTAGCAATGGAATCTGAAATTTTAAAACGAAAAAAGAAACGGTTGATTATGAAATTTCGTAATAAACAAAGAGATAATGGTTAATGAGAGGAAGATAAAAAGATGTTGGTTTTAAAATAATTCTAAAATGAGTGCTAAATCTGTTCTGTTTTCAATTCATGTCTAAGTTTGGTTGATTTTTGTAGCTATCCTTAAAGGTAGCATTCACAAGGCTTGAAGTTCGAAACTTAATAACTCCTCCCATTTTCTAAGGCTATGGCTTCTTCTGTACTAAAAAAAAAACAAGGTTTAGTTTAATTGATTTATATAACGGATTTGAAATTCGAAACTTAATATCTATGGAATTTAGTCCAATTGACTTGTAAAACAGATTTAAAGTTCAACAACTAACATCTCCAACTCTTCGCTTATAAGTTCTTAGCATACATTGCTTCTCATTGAACAATTACCTGACTAGTAAGTTGGTCAGCCATGAAAAAATCCACCATCAAAACCTGCGAACAGCAAGAAAATGCTCAGTTGCAACTAGTGAAACTTCATACAAATCCAAAGCAAATGATGGCAATAAGTATGCAAGCGAAGTTACCTTGTAAAGTGGGGAGCAGATTATGTTGCGAATTACTCGAAGGAAGCGATAGCGAGTTGGCCGGTGGAAGATGTCAAATGGGCAAACCAATAAAGCAATGAAAGTCTGAGATTGAGATTGAAAAAATAAATACAAAATCATACTTCAAACGTTTCATTCTTACGAGGATGGGAAAACAATATGATAAACAATGGAGTTATATATATATATATATATATATATAAGAGATTGTGGTCGGGAAATTAAAGGTAGGCATTAATCGGCTTGAATTAATTTAACCAATCGAAACTAATCAAATTTGATTAATATTCGATTCAATTTATTCGGTTTTTAAATTAATTGGTTACGAAAAAAGTTTTAGTCGTTAGTTTGATTGATTGGTAGTTTTTAAAATTTATAACTGAATACAACTAACCAACTTTTTTTATTTTAATTTTAATTATATATAATATAATATAAATAAATATATTTATATAATAATTTAAAGTTATATAATATATCATTTATTTATAATATATAACACAATTATTTTATATAATAATATAAATATTTCATTTCTTAAAGTCTTAAAGCTGATTAAACCAATTGAACCAATTGACTTAAGTTTAGTTTGATTATGTCAATTTTGAGATTTTTCGATCGGTTCAGTTGGTTTTACAAATTTATTTTAGTTTAACTGGTTTTTGAAATTTTACAACCGAACCGACCGAATGCTTATGGGTAGGGGAAGGGGTTTTAGATGTTAGGCTTCAAAC
Source organism: Adansonia rubrostipa (assembly GCA_038381775.1). NCBI lineage: Eukaryota > Viridiplantae > Streptophyta > Magnoliopsida > Malvales > Malvaceae > Adansonia > Adansonia rubrostipa. The sequence goes on along the minus strand of JBBYHM010000016.1, from coordinate 9,964,427 downwards.
CTCAGACTCGTTAAATGCCACTTCTTAAATATGACTATATGAATCAACTAAACTAAATTCTAAATTCGAAATAATAGAGTTGTTTTAACCAACCAGGAGGAGAATTCCAGGAATAATGTCAACATGAGTGGGAGAAAAGCCTGCAGCCCTAAGTTGGAGGTGAATGACCATGGCCCCAACAACAAAAGTCATGAAAGTGGTACAAATGAGGAAGGCATCCCAATATTTAAGGGACGTGCTGGGTGCAAACTCAAAAATGAAGTTGTAGTTTATTCTTGTATTCTTCCACATGAACAAGTTGCACCCATACATAAACAAGTGCAAGCTTAATAATGAAAAGACACTGCACAAAATTGAAAAAAGTTCCAGTTAGTAATTGCAACCAATTATGGCCATAACACAGAAATAAGATAAAGATTGTAGTAATCGGGATTCAAACTTCAAATTTATTAGATGTTAAAGATGTTTATATGAATCAATGGACCTAAGCTCCGAATTCTTAGTATCCTACTTCTAATAACATATCAATTAGTATTACTTGATAGTTAGTACTATCAAACTTGATATTCATTTTAGTAGGCTTGGATGAACTGAGGGTCCTTGTAGACAAGGATTCAAATTTGGAAATCGGGGGTTGTAAATGTAACAGATTTTATTATAGTTAATTTCAATAAATATCAATAACTAGTAAAAACTAAAACAACAAAATAATAACAATAACATCACATTATAGTCATTATTTGAATCTTTGCTTTTAGGATCTTTTCTATTATAGAAATATCTCTAGTGCATTTGAAATGTTAATATTTTAATTAAATGATATCTGGTCAATTAATTATTTCATATATGCAATAGTCAAATTTATGTTACTTAAGATTAGGTGTAAGCATTAAATATGAGTACGTGTCCAACGTAAATATGTTCAATTTTTTAAACTTTTTTCATACATTAAGTAGATTTTTGAAAGGTCACTTCTTATAACTATGTCTAAAAGTATATCGATTACGAATATTTGACACTGATACTTGAAAAAATAAGAGTCGAAGCATTTTAGGTTCAAATTATATGAAATGTTAAGATTGTGAAATTCATGGAGAGAACAATGTAAAATATGCACCTGAAAACAGGGTAGACAGTTTCCATGTAAGCTGTTTGGGTGCTAGGTGAGAATATACTAGACAAGTGAGCCAATATTACGTATGCACTAAACAATGATACAAAACAACCTGTAAACAATCCTGCAGAAACAAGAAAAGTAAAAATAATGAAATTTAGTGAAAATTTATTAAACACGAATATCTATATGAATATTTAGGAAAGAAAAAAAAAAGGCAATGGCAGTGCTTATACTTTTGTGAGTCCATGAGTTCTGTTTTACATCCAGTCAACGGCACATATATAAACCCAATGTTCAAGCGCATTAGAGCACATAACAATAACCTATTGCTATTATTTGGATTCAGAATAAATATTTGATATAGATATGTATTAGATATAAGTATATTTTTTTGTTATTTTTTTTATATATTTAAAAGATTATATTCTAGATTTATATTCGAATATATATAAAATATAAATGTCTAACGTAAATATCTGAAAAAAATAAAAAAATCCGTAAACATAACAGCTAACTAAACATGGAATCAACTTTTAAAATGGAAAATACAGTCTTGAAGTCTATATCTATCTATAGATCAGAATATTTATCTAGCCTAATAGATCCAAGTTATTATTTAATAATAAAATTAATATACTTATTTCAATTCAATTATAAAAATATATTAATTTAATATTTTAATAATATAATAAATAATAAAATAAAATTTCGAATTAATCCGACCTTATTTGAGAAAAAAAAATTGAAAATTTTGAGCCATGGGGTGAATCGATGGCTTTAATTTACCAGCAAAAAAGGTGACAATGTGAGAATCTTTCAGCTGCTGCTGTGGTCTCAAGAACTTCATAGCCCTTTTCCTGTCATTGTTGGCGAAGTGCTTTGGGAATATAGATTCCACTTCATCTATTAGTCTAATAACCTAATAAAATTCAAAACATTATTTAGTGCAAGCGGTCTGAGTTACTTGGATTCAGATGAATTTAATGAATATATTTAATTTTTTTTATTTTTTTATATTTAAAAAATTATATTATCGTATTTTTAATTGAATGTGTTGTATATAAATATTTTAAAAGAATAAATGAATATTTTTTTTAATTCATCCAATCGAATTTGCTTTAAAAAAAAAAAAAGAAAAGCAAAACTACCTAATAGAAAGGTGAAGCAGTAACTTACCTTATCAGAGCTAATGAAATGGGATCTCTTCACTGCTTTCAAATAACTTGCTGATGCCTGTTGGTTTGATACCTGTTTTCACCCCCAGAAATACACCATTTTTTTTACAGTAATTTTGAGAAAAAACTATTCTCAATAAATGTGACATGCACTCTTAAAAATGTTCATGATATATAAGTTATGATGCACGGAGAGTGTTCGAGCATCAGATATGATTTTAACTTGATAAAATATATGCCAGACACGTGATGATAGTAAAATATAAGTAAAAATAAAATTGGACAAGATCAATACATTATCAAAACATGGTAGCACATTCCAAGAAATGCAACCAAGGGTTTTTGTAATACCTTTCTCTCAAATACGGAATCAACAATAAACAATTTGGTTTTAATTAACTTTTTTAAAATTTAAATTTTTTAAATTCAAAAATAATTTTAAAAAATAACAAAAAATATTTGCATGTTCATATCCAAATGAAAAGTAATAATTTAAAATTTTTAGTATATATTCTAAGAATATATTTTTTATTACTGTATCTTACATTACTCGTGTCTTAAATTTTTAAAAGATTTTTATATCATTATATTCGTATCTTATTATACTTATATTGCATGTCGGTGTTCGTGCTTCTTAGTATATAATCGCTATGGAATTCATTCTTTTTCTAAGTGGATTTCTGCAATGTGAAATGAGGTCTGATGGATTTACCTTGTCAAACTTCTTGAGTATCTTTATAAAAGCCACCATATTTAATGAGCTGCCAAAAATATTCCACGTTACAATCAGATCAACGCATAATATATGTACACATATAATTGGTGAATCTAGTGATAAAATGGTGTTGCTGATTTTTTATTTTGAGTTTTTTATTATTAGGTTTTTGATTTTATGAATCCATTTATCTATTATTGATTTATTTTAAATTGGATATTTAATGGAGTATCAAAGCTTAAAAAATATTATATATATTTTAAGTTTATCACACCTTAAACTCTTTTCTCACACCTTAAACTCCTTTATCACACTTACTCAGTGATGAAATTTATTGAAGTGTTTCTCTTAAACTTATTAAATCTGGGGTTTCTTTTAACTTTATGTTCACATTAGTTGAATCTTTTTATCTATTATTAATTATTTTTAGATTTAATGTTTAATAATAGCTAGCCATTCACTCTAGATATAATAATATTAGATATGATACAGTTATACAAAAATATTTTACACGTGATATATACAAAAAATAATATAAACACGATATGAATATGCGAACATATAAAAATCTATATAATATGAGTTTTAACATATTCTAATGTATATAAATATAATATATCTTAAACATAATTATAAAATAATAAATACACAAATATAATTAAGACATACGAATTGTTGGCTCTAATTCACTCTAACCGATCTATACCTGTAAGTTAAAGCAAAAAACAAGCCTTACGTGTGTTAATATGTTAATTGCCATGCAACTCTAGTCTCAATTTCCCATAAGGTGTGTTATGGCAGCAGGGAAAAAAAAACTGTTGCCTAAAATAAGAGTTTTTAGAAACGGGATAAAGGAACAATTAATAAAAATATTTTTTTTATTTTAAATTTAGTAATATTAAAAATAAATATCGTCTCTAATTTAAAAGCATTAGAATGACTGTTATTCAAAAACTTTTTAAAAATATAATTTTAAAAAATAACTATTAAGACAATTATAATTTTTTACTATTTAAAAATAATTATTGATCAAGCTCAATCTTTTTAAATTTTGTAATAAATTCAATCTACTTAAATCATCGAATTGTCAAGATAATCAGTGAGAAAAAAAAATGAATGAAACCTGTAAGTTTTGAGCAGTCCAAGGCCCCTGTAGAGTTCAACAAATGCACTTCTGATCATCTTTTCAGCACATTGGATCTTCTTTCGATTGATGATGGAATCCCCTGCTGCTGCAGCATTACCTTCTTTCTTAGAGTTGTTGTTTTTGACCAGATCTTCCCACAGCATCGATGTAACAGCTGAGATGGTGCTCTTCGGCGTCGTAGCTGGGATGTCGATCTTCACCATCGCCATGTTGGGCTCCCCTTTCTTCGTCTTGGCCCCACTCGCCGCTGCTGCACTGTTCATGAAACTCTTACTCACCCCACTCCTCTCTAATGCTGATATCACCACCTCATCTGTTTGTGAGATTTGTGTGGAACCATCATACAATTCTGGGGGTCTGTCCGCATTAATTACTATAAAAAGAACAATCAAGATTATAATAAGCAAAATTTACAAGTTTACATATACGAAATTTAACTTAATTATTTCGTATAATCACTTATAAGAAGTGATATACAAAAAATTTAAAATTTGAATCTCAATATTCGAAATATTTTTTTTATCTTAAATTCATGCCTGCTTTGCACCAAAAAAAATTTACAAGTTCTCATAAACTATCTTTACATGAATAAATGTTGGATGGATCAACCGAGTTTGGAAATTTTGCTTTTTTACAATTTAAAAAATATTATAATATTAAAAAATTTATTTTTATATTAATATTTATACGTTTTTTTAATTATATATTTTTAAAAACTATTACTTAAATGATAATTGCAAGTCAAGTCGAGTTAATCTAAACTGAGAATCTCTTTTCTCAAGACCCAATTTAAGCTAATCTAGATGAATACTTAAGCTTTAATTTTAATTTTAAACATGTGATAATCCCAATATATAAAAAAAATATAAAATTCTCCTGTGATAAACATTAATTAACCTTCTTATTATATACTACAATTAATTTTAGGGTTTTAGCTTAGTTTATGATTTGTGTTCATATGTAATTTCTCTAACAAACGACCAATTACATATAAAAATGGGTCTTAAAGAATATGAATTTTGTACGTAACTTAATCAATCAGCTAAGACAGGTTGTATTATTGACACTAAAAAACATAACCATAACAAAAAAAAGTCTTCAAATAGACAGCTTGAATATTGCTGTATGCCAAGGTTTTTCAATTATTTATTTATTTCTTTCTTTCCTTTTACTCCTATCCATTTCGTTCTTTATGCTTATCATCTTGGCAAAACAATATTAATAAAGTCCTCTACGATTTCTCAAGTATTAGAACCCTAAATATGTGGGGAATTAAAGATTTTTGTTCTCCTACAAGCTAGGTCTTTCTATCATTTATTTTGATTATTGACTTAAATCTAGAATTTTTTTATATCTTTTCTATTACTTGAGCTAAGTTTAAGAAACCATTATCATATTTGCCTTGACTAATCAAAATTATAGAAAATTATTTTATTTATTATCCTCGCAATTTTTAAAAGTATATAAGTAGTATAAATAGGACGACATATATTCTTAAAATATATTAAAAAAATAAAAAATTTAGTTAAAACGAGATGAAATATGTAATGATTGGACTTGTTTAAAGGTCAAATTACTCACCTAAT
>JBBYHM010000016.1:9877418-9888016 GCA_038381775.1 Adansonia rubrostipa | reverse complement strand
TTATTATTATTATTATTATTATTATTATTATTAAACTTTTATTATTTTAAATATATATTTTTAATATTTTAATTTTTTATAATAATACCAAACACTTAAAAATTTTTAAATTTTTTTAATTTATACTTTTTTCTAATAATAATGCTAAATTAAACTTAGTCGATCGATCTTGAATCGAAGCATTCAAGCAATATTCTGACCTAATTAAGGCATTAATTAGGCAGTAATCCGCATTAATTAATGTTGCTGCATCCTCTTTTTCCTTCTTGATTAAATTAAAATATAGTACAATTTTAAAACATTGAGGGATCAAAAACTCCGCCTATAAATAAAATTATAAATTTCTATTCTTCTCGAACATATATTCTTATTTAACGTCAGTCTACGTGGATTAAATATAATTATAGATTATGTATATATAATCTAATATGCATATAATACGAAAGAGAGTTCATATTTACGTATGCATGGTTTAATTTTTAATGTATATAAAGTTATTTTGTTTGAAGGGTTTACTTTAAGAGGATTCAATTCGTTGATTACTATAATAAGTAATTACAAGGAATGGATTTTTATAATTTGTATAAAAATTAGAAAGAATATTGGAAAAAATTTGAGAGAATTACAAAATGAATTAGTTAACTAAAAATATTTATGATATTGTTACTACAATAAGTTATTGTTAATTAATAGAAAATTATTTCTATGAAAAAAATGATTTTACAATTATTTTTTTTATAGAAAAAGAACAATATGAGTAATTGTTCAATTTGAGCTCCCACAATTGAAAAATGAAACCTGACTGATAAAAAATGAACTTAAATTTTATTTTTTGATGAATTTGTCACGTGATTTTAAAAAAGTTTAATTTTATAGTTTATTATTTATTATTTAAAATTAATTTAGTAATATATTTTTTATTTGTAAAGAAAATGTAAATTAAAATATTTAATATTTAATGAAAATTATAATTATTTTAACATATAGATATATACTAAAATATTTAAATAAACTTAATAATTAAAATTATAAAAATAATTCACATATCAACAAAGTAAGGTAAATATTTTAGTAATATAATAGTATACCACACAAGCTGGAATTAGATTGAGTTGAGAATTAAAGAAACAAATGGGTTGAGTTTTCCTTCTAATATTTAACTTTATATTATGAAATTGAATCAAGTTTGATGAATCGAATTTTAAATAAAATTTTTAATTTAAATTAATTTAATTTAATTAAAATAATTATTTAATAAATAAAATATTAATATTTAAATTTAATTATAAAAATATAAAAATATTTTATATTTTAAATAATAATTCAAACTTTATAGATTCATCTAGGTAGATTGAACTTTGGTTTAAGTTAACCAAACCTCATTTACGAACAATTCTACGAAAGAGCTAAGAGGGATTGAAAGTCGGCAGGGTCCCAAGAAGAAAAATTGGAATAAGTTTCATCATCTTTTTTGGCCACTTCTACGAAAGAGCTGGGAGAATTGATAGTAGAGGGTGTCCAAAAAACGGAAAAAGGAAAATTTGGAAAACTATTTGGATCTTCTTTGGGGCGTCCCTAAAAGAAGAAAAATTGGAAAAGAATTTGATCTTTCCTTTGGATGCTAAAAAAGCTACACGTGGCCTCACAGAAACTTTGCCTTTCACAATTATCAAAAATAAATAAATAAACAAAATAACTTGGCCTTTCCCATTGGGTTAATAGCGCGTGTAACGCACTTAAGTTCCTATCATAGCAATCAAGCACAAAAAGACTAATCAGGCTTCCTTTAATATCACTCCAACTAGATTAATATCCAAAATGAATATAATTTTATTTATATTTTATTATTGAATATAATTATAATTATAATAAATTTTTATTTATAATTTAATAAAAATACAATTTTATTTATATTTTATTATTTAATATAAATATAAAATTAAATTAATTATTATATATAAAAATTATAATATAATATTTTTAATGATTATTTTAATTTCGTTCGTACCGTCCATTCAAATATAATTGAAAGTTAGGGAGAAAGTGAAGGTTAAAATTCAACATATCATACGCTGCTTGAATTTAGAAAATCTGACATATTGTATTATAATAACATAGAAAACCACCGTTTTCATTCGACTTTTTAAAATATTGTTATCATCCGTTAAGAATTAATTTTTTTAAAAAATTTTATACTTATATTAAACCTTTGTATTTTATTAGTTTACATTAAATTTAATTTTTAATATGATAATAAAATTTAATTTTTATTTTATTATTTTTAAATATTATTATTTTTAAATTTGTAATATTTTTTTATTTTTACGTATACATAATAAAATTTATTAAAATTATGTTATGTCATCTTAAAATTTAAATTAAGTATCTATAATTATTACACGTTAATTTTAAATTAGAAGTTGAACGGATTAGACTCACCTTTGTCACTTTCTCACATTAGATTCAAGGAAAAAGCACAGCCACAAGTTTATTTACTTGCCCCATTCAACAACCCCATCGAGCTGCCAGCTCAACGTTCAAACTGAAATTTGCATGGTCGACACAAGTTCCCGATTAGAAAATTTGTCCCCACATGCAATAATGAATTCATTTTATCATCTTTGAAATGATGTTTGCCCTTGCCCATTGGCTTTGCCACGGGAGTTGTTGACCGACACAGAAAAAGCAAAGTGCTCATATTTCAAAAGTTTGTTGTAATTTCTTAATTGCTACTTTAAAGTTCAAAGGGTTTCATCTATATACAATTATGACAATAAATAACAGTAGGCGGCTAAAGGATTAGAGGAGGGGGGGGAGGTGTTCGGCATATCTAGATGTGATTAGAAAACTATCTATATAAGGAGCTTCATTGCTTATGAGAAAACTCACAACTTACACATCTAAAAAGAAGAGGAAGAAAAAGGAAAAAAGCAAAGAAAAGAAAGTAGAAAAAGATGGAGATTGCAACGGAGGCACCCAAAGCACCATTGACAAGGGAAAGGAAGATTCGAGCAGACCTCGAGGATAAAATACCAAAACCTTGTAAAACTTCTAGCTCTCTTTTTCTTTCTTGTTCCTTTTGGTTTCAATTTTACTTTTTTTTATTAATATAGAGATGGTTGTGGCTTCGGATAAGGGAAAAGAGTATGGATGTGACGATTTAGATCTTAAATATGTTAAATATTAATTTTTAAAAATAATTATACAATCAATTGTATTAAGTCTTGACTTATATAAATTACAATTTTCATTAGATGCAAACGACCATATTTATATCCTGTGATGAAGTATTAGTTTTAATTACAACATGCTTGCATTAAGGAAAGGAAGGCAATGGAAGGGCCCTTGATTAGAATGGAAGAATCTGACATGCATAATTCATTCTACTCTACGGAATCACACTTTCGCAGCTCAATCTGTTGTGTTAGATTTTTGTCTTCTTTGACTAACCAAAAATGTTGTCTTAGATTTGGCTAGAGCATTGGTAGCTCCTGATGCGGAACACCCAAATGGAACACCAGGACATAACAACAATGGAATGAGTGTTCTTCAACAACATGCTTCCTTTTTCGATCAAGACAAGGATGGAATTGTTTATCCCAGGGAGACTTACGGAAGTAATATTTCCAAAGTCAAGTCTAATATGTGTTTTTTTCCTTCTTCTTCCAATTTAATTTCTACTCCTCCTGACAAATTTTACTTTCACTATGTAAAAATAGGTATGAGAGATCTTGGTTTCAATCCATTTTTTAGCCTTCTCAGTGCAATTGTCATCAATGTAGCACTGAGTTATTGGACTCTCCCAGTAAGTTATATTGCTAGCTTGTATTCTCTTCTGTAATAATTATATATTATCTATTTACCGCAACAAAAATTGCTGACATTGCAATGACAATTTTCACAGGGATGGTTGCCTAATCTGTTTTTTCCCATATACATAGACAGAATACACAAATGCAAGCATGGGAGTGATTCAGCAACATTTGATACTGAAGGAAGGTTAGCATTTCAGATCTCATAAATTTGATACATTAACGATGTGTTTGGTCGGATGAAAAAATGTAAAAAAAATGGATAGAAAGACTGAAAAAAGTGAAAAGAAAGTTAATTTTGGATGTATTTGGTAGAAAAAAAATGAAAAGAAGGAGAATAGTAAATATTATCATTCGCTTTACCTATAAACAAAAATAAATCATTTCAAATTAAAAACAAAGGATGAAAAAAATAAGAGTAATGTAAGTAAAATATGTAATTTACAATATTATGCATTATTTTTTAAATTTTATATTTTATCTTAACTTTTTATGGGTATAATAGTTAAAAAATTATTTTTTATTTTTTTTTTTATTTTTCAATTATACCAAACAATGAGTGAGAAAAATAATATTTTTATTTTTATTTTTTTCATTTTTCCTACCAAACACATCAATGAAAAAAAATATTTTCTATCTTTCAACTTTTCTTCTTTAATTTTTCAGTCTTTTCCATTTTCTTTCAATCCTATGAAAAAAACCCTAAAATCACCAATATTTTAACCTTTATTATGCAATGGGTTTTCAGGTTTATGCCAGTCAACTTTGAGAACATCTTTAGCAAGTATGCTAGGACATATCCTGACAAGTTGTCATTCAGAGAATTGTGGCATATGACTGAAGGAAATCGGAATTCATATGACTTCATTGGCTGGTTTTTTTCAACGAACCCCCCCTTTTTTTTTTTATGTTTTTGATTTAATAAAATACTTTGTTTCTGAATTTTTGAATTGTTTCATTTAAAATTCCTGGCGTTTTGAATTGGTTTGATTGGCTTTGCAGGATAATATCAAAGTTAGAATGGATGCTTTTGTACGTACTTGCAAAGGATGAGAATGGTTATCTATCAAAAGGAGCAATAAGGGGCTGTTTCGATGGGAGTTTGTTTGAATACATTGCCAACATGAATGACAAGGGAGGTGACAAAAAGCACCGTTGATTAAAACAACTTAATTTCTACAGATTACTTGTTAAAATATATAAGTGTTGCTTTTTTTATTGTTCAAATTATGAAATTATTCAATGTATTCTGACTAAAAATAATATTTAATTTGTTTGTACACTAATTCGAAAAAATTAAGATTTTTTTATTTTTAGAGATTTAAAATTTTGATTCAAATTTTAACGATTTTTTTATAGCTAAGATTTTCATGTCTAAGAAATACTATCTTTAACTTGCTTATGTGTTACCTTTTAACCTTAAATTGTTAATCTGCTATTGTCATAAATTCAAAAGACAATCGTTACGCAACATAATGACTCTATCGTAGTAGGAATCATGTCCACTGTTCAGCTATTTTACCTTAGGGAGTGTAGAAGTCAATGACTCATTATACCCTTGGCCAACGACTTCCTATCAATTAAAAATCACATTAGAAGAGCAATGATACATGCTAAACATTAGAGATGCACTCGCATTAAAATAACAAACATGCAACTGAACTAATCATCTTCGGCAATGATTGGATTCTATGCAAGCTTCAGAAACAGCCGATTTTTCTACAATTAGGCACTTCATAGTACACTGATTATGAAAATGTAATAGTCTTTGCTTCTTTAAATTGGACTAAATTGTGCTTCACCCTATTGCAAATATCTGAAATTTCATTCTAACTGCAAGGAAAGTCCACTAAGAGGGGTAATTTGCATATGTTTTGGAAGCCTTAAGCACGTAAAGCTAAACTTTCCTTTGTGATTTAAAGATATATATATATATATATATATGTATATAAGATAACATGATTTATGATCCAATTTCCAAAAAGAGATAATCGTTCGTCTAAAACATTACAAATAGGACGAACAAATCCTTGGAGAAATGTACTCATTTCTTCAATAAATAACTTTTTTTCAAACTTTTGTAAGGAACATGATTAAAATAGAATCAACCACATCTCTTATAAACATGGAAAAATAGAATTACGAGGACTTATTAAGATTTGCACGAGACATCTTTAATCTAGTATATTAACCACATCTCATGAACTCTATCTACAAAGGACATCAACAAAAGTAAATCAAAATTTTTTCAACTTATGTATACCAAAATTTAAACATTAAGCCATAATGTGGAACTATAGAATTTTTAGTTCATATATATTTTGCAAATCTTCTTTCGTTCCTTTGTATGAAATAAAACATTTTTATTTCTCATGTTACGTGAATATTTGCTTGCATAAAACTTTTTCAAATTCTTATTATATTATATTTGAAAATATGAATTTAAAAATTTAAATTTGAATTTTAGCTTATATAAATTAGGAGAATGAAGTGCATTAGACCTGTCTAATGGTTAGGCAACCTGCTCGGCCTGACAAGCGTAGCTCGATTGTGTTTGAGCTCTAACCTCAGTGTTCATATTACAAGCCAGCTCAACCCAGAACAATGTTTTCTAATTAAAATAATATATGTTTATTTAAATTTAATTATAAAATATATAAATATTAATATAAAATAAAATTTTAATATTTTTGGATTTGTGGAGTTTCTGTGTCTATTAAGTGAACCTAAAATTGCCTAGTTCAACAAAGAGAAACAAATGTTAAGATAAAATGGCTTTAAGGTGTGCTGCAAATGTCACTTTCTTTTAGGCTTATTTCATCCCTCCTAATAATAGTATGCAACAAGGGCTGTCAAATAACCTTAGGATACAATGAAGCCTATGTTTGAAATCACTTTGCACTAGTGAAATCAAATCATTAAATGCCTTGTTTATGAGAGACAAAAGTATCTTTTTACTACTTAGTTTTCTGCAGTAAACAAAATACAAGAGACTGGCTTCAATTAAGAATGATAGTGAAGGAGGAAAAAAAAATCAAATTTCTAATTGGATTAGATTATTTTGTGGAATATTCTGATCTCCACTTATAGATATTCAATTAAAAGTTATGTTATCAATTCAACCAATATGTCTTTCCACTAAGTTTTCAACCTTTGTTACTTGACAAGTGCAATTGGCAATCTTTACCGATGAAAGGATGCCCCTTGAAAAGGTATGACTGAAGTTAAAACAAAATTAATTGTTGCAGACAAACCTGTCAAAATTTGAACTAGGGGATGTGAATCCTCAACTCAATAGATCTTAATCCCTCCTTGTAAATTCTAACAAAAGCTTATTTTTCATTCCAAACTTATTAGATATGAATCCCATAAGCCTCAAAGCTTCTCCAATTAATCTTTAAATCAATTTTCTTATTTTGGAACTTAACCAAAACTATCATATAGCTTATTTTGTGCCAGTTTACCATTAATTGATTATTCAATCAATTAATTCTTTATTCCTTTCACTTATTTTGAAAATATTTTCAATAATAAATAGTGATTCCGGCCTAAATGGATAGGTCGAGCAATGCTAAATTCTAGCCTGTGCTTAGAAGTCAAAATTTTTTAGGACTGCTGTCAAGCCCGACCTATGGACACCTTTAAAATGCATCCATTATGTATAAATTATGATTCAGATGATTATATATTAAATAAAGATATAAAAATATAAATTTCAAATTAAATAATATCTATAGATATTTCAATTTTATCACTAAATGGACATCCAACAAATTAATAAATTTAAAAAATAATCAGGACCATAACATTTCATATGTTTTAAAATTCAAATTTATCTTTCAAAATTAAGTTCCCAAATATAATCTAAACTTAACACACACACACACACATATATATATATATATATATATATATATATATTTTATGAAGAATTAGTGGATTGGACATCTTCAAACATTAGGTCTTACTTGATAGATATAGAACATAAGTTTCTAATAATATTTGACTTTATGCAAAGCTTAGACCCAAAAAGATGTTTTTAAAGGTGGTTTAATTGAAATATAAAGTTTGAGAGAGAAAGAAGATTATAGTTCAACATGTTAATATATTATGCATTAACTTTATGGAATTCATATTATATGTTTATTTCAAGTGGAATGAATTAGAAAATCTATGATATTGATATTATAATAAGGTAAACAATCATCATTTTCATCTTTTTTTTGAAGATAAATATCATTTTCATCATATATTTTAATTCTAAAAGGAAAGAGCGCAGCCTTGGGTTATTTATTAATTGCATTGGTCATATGTCCTTAAATGCCAACTATTCCAAATTATTCCTTTTGCATACCATTTGTCCATACTCCTTAAATATTTCGTTTAAGGTCTTAAATAAAAAATTTGTCTCGACCAGCAGTAACAAATTCACTTTTCCCTTCTTATAAAGTATCTTAGACTTTGGAATATATACGACAATATAAATACGATTATATAAATATGATATTATATTATATATTGGGATTATTCAAATATTAAAATTCAATACATTTTAGGGTCAATTTAATTGGTACCTTTATTATACTTTATTATATTATATTACACATAGGTGTCAATTAAGTATTATTTTATATATTATTTAAAAAAATTTATCTATTTAATACAATATTTTTATTGAATCAAAAAAGTTATATATTAATTACAATTTATATATTACTTTAATCAGTGCCATTACATTATAATTAACATTTCTCTTATGCGTTAAATTTATTGAATTCACATTATATTATGGGTTGATTGAAAGTGAAATGAAGTAGAACATTAATCTATGATATTGATATTGTAACAAGATAGAGAACCATCATTTTTATTTTATCTTCTAATACTAAAACGAAAGAGGGTTGGATTCTTGTTCATTACTCTTTTTTTCAATTAATAATTAAATGACTAACTATAAAATTTATTATGTGTAAATGATAACAATTTCTATATTAAAAGTAATGAAGGATCCAAAGAAATATGGCTGCCTTAGGTTTATCATATACTTGTAGCATTCGAAAAGCCGCCTAGTTCTCTCTCTCTCTCTCTCTCTCTCTCTCTGTCTCTCTTTTATTAAATAAGCAATTTGAGATAAAAAAAATGAATGGTGGATGTTAGCATTTGAATTGATATCACTTGGATATTAGTTTTTAGAAAAGATTTAAAAAATTAATTTTTAAAAGATTTTCGATTTTGTCTACATCAGGCACTGCTAAAAAAATTAGACTAAATTGATGGGTTGAACTAACTAAATAAAAAAAAAAATATTTTCTAGTCTTATACGGTATAAATTGAACCAAATTGGCTGGTTAAACCAAAAAATGGTGTCTAGATCAATCCGGTATATATTATATAACCAAATATTTAGAGAATTGATGATAAACTAGATTTAAGCTTTTTTATATATTTTTTGAAAAATTAATGAAATTTGGAATTTTAACCCATTGATTCTATATTAAAGATCTACTATCTAGCTAAATATATATTTTATATTAAAATTATTTATTTAATATTAATTTTTTAATTAAATAATATAGTTCAATTGGTCCAATCAATCAAACTGATTGAACCAATAATCCCAAAGCTTCCTTAGTTTAACCTTTGGTCCAATTTTTTTAAACATTAGGAAAACTTTCGGTTGGCAAAAAATACCACCAGCAATGCATTTTTCACTAGTCTAATCTCCCAAATTCCCAAGAATTTTAAGTATTAAAAAAAAATTTATACATTTCTTAAAAAAAATTTAAAACACATGATGAGAATTAAAAAAAAAAATTATTTTGCAAATTTAGGATCATATTATGGATTATTTTAAATTGTTACAAAACTTTCATATTCTTAATAAATGTACGAAGCACTTTCCTTAGAAATAAAAAAAAAATGATTTTCAGCAAGATCATATGTTAGTCAATTACATTGATTAATAGGGTTCATTTATGACAATAACATTAAAAAAATAAGGTTCATTTTTGTTAAACCTATAGAGTTAAATTATTGCATTAAGGGGCTTAGAAACTTCAAGATTTGATCTTGACGCCTATTATTAAAAAAAAAAAAAACAAATTATCCCCTATTTCAAGGTTTCTTTTGCTTTCGTCAATGCAAAGATTATCGTTTATTTGGTAATTAAGTAAATTATTATGATTAGTGATTTTTAATCGGTCTTCAAGAGATTCATAATTGCGATGATTACACTAATTAGAGATAACTAAAACCCTAGTAATCATGATAGAGAACAATTGTTTTATATATACCAACTGCATTCAAATCTCAATTGCAATATATAGCAAGAAGAGGTAATTGGAAAGTAGAGGCGCTCGTCGGCGGATCAAGTCACGACTCAAATTTTTTTGAGTTCATTGTCCAGGCTCGAATTTAGTTTAATTCAATCCCATTCATAGACTTGAATTATTATTAAAAATATTAAAATATTCAAAAAAATCATATTTATATTAATATTTATATATTTTTATAATTAAATTTAAATAAAAATATTATTTTACTAAATAAATAATAATTTCAATTAGATCAACTTTAATTATTAAAATACAAACCCAAACTCTACCTATTTTGTGCCAAACTAGGTAAACTACCCAATCCTTAACCTGTGAAGTACTAACATTATAAAAAAAATTGTAATCGGAAGATATGAAGCACCATGGACCATTATTAAAAGTCAACCATTTTGTAGTATTTGATAAACTTTTGAACTAGAGCACCAAAAACCTGTAGGGGAAACAACTTGAG
>JBBYHM010000016.1:9865093-9875597 GCA_038381775.1 Adansonia rubrostipa | reverse complement strand
TTTCTTTCTTTCTTTTCATTTTTTATTGTTTTTTATGGATCAAACTCTGATGGGGAAATCAAGTTTGAAACAAGGATCTTTGCAAAATTGTAGTAAACTTGCTGTTAATGAAACTATGATCAAATCCAAGACTGGATAGGGTAATTGCATTTGAAGGAGTTGACACCACTAATATGAGCAAAAATATCTGAGGAATCAACCATTTCTTCCTCTTCTTTAACAACAACCTGTCGGGGGAATCAAAGCAAAAAGTATCAACACATATAAAAAAGTTAAAAGAATTACGTAGTTCAACTAAACATGTTCAAGGTTGGGCAGCCTGTGATTTCAATTGGGTCAAGTTTGTGAGATTTTTTTGATTTAGGGTAATTCAGTCTGAATTATTATTAAAGGAATAAAAATATTTTTTATTTAAATTTAATTATAAAATATATAAATATGTTTTTTAGTATTCTAATATTTTTAGGATAGTAAAACTAAGTCTATAGGCTCAACTGGACTCATAAATACTTTTAAATTCAATGTAGCAATTTCAATTACAGTTAAGAACATATTTTCAATTATCTTACGTTTATTATAATTACAGATATAATGAACGTTACTATAGTAAATATCAGCCGTAAATGTTGATTACGAAAATAATCAAAGTTATAAAATAACAGCCATAATATTATGTTGCAATCGCTATTTAAATCTTTAATTTGAAGAGAACTTTGGAATTTTGTAAAGAAAAGAAAAAAGATCTTACTTCATCATCATCGTCTTCTTCATGATTGCTAGAAGCTTGCCTAGGGGTTTCTCCAAAATCATCATTCTTAGCAAATCTTCCTCTGACTCGAGGTCGGCTATCAGCTAGTGTCTTGCGGCAGGCATACTATACAGATTTTATTGTAAATATTAGTATTTTAATTCTTCATCAATGGCAAAAGTAACTTATAAGGTGCCATGCATACAAAAGTTGGAGTTTCGAAACATTCTTTTTGCGTCATCCTACATAATTGGGATTTGTTTGTAAACCTTGCATATATTTACGTCAAAAGTACTGTACTCTTTGGATACCAACAGCTACCTAAAAGCTTTATCACCAATGCAGGCGCCTCCTTTGATTTGAACCAAGGACTTCTCTTTTAAGAGAGTCCTTTTGTCTCATTGAGTACCAATTGATACTTGGTTCTTGGTTCTAAATGAGGGAGGCGCATCCTCTGGTAACTATGAAGTATAGTATTCGTTGGTATTTAAAAAAAAATAATACTTTTGATGTAAGTATTTATGAGAATGACAACTAAATTCTTAAAATTCGATCACCACAAAGAGGGAGAGAAAAAGGACCTTGATTTTCTTGCTGAAGTTCCTCTCATTCCTTTTCTTCATGTACCTATGGATCTTCTCTTTCCTTTGCTCAACAGAAAGTTTTCCAACTTTGTTGAATGTTGAATCTTCCAAAGTCGAAATTTCTGATACCAACGGAGTAGAGCTGGCAGTTACTCCCACTAGTTGTTGACTGTCACCGCTGAAGGCCTTTCAGAAAAAATCAAAAGGAATTAGATTGCCAAGTTAAATGAATTGTAATTAATAAAAAATTACTTTCAAAATCATGATCCTATCCATGAAAGTTAATGAATATTCATAATTAAGGAATTTTTGTTGGGTCATGGTGGACCAGATGCCTCCATTTGTGTGCCCGGTTCTAAAATTCAATGTTTTGCAGTTACCTTCACTGTTAAGTCTTATGAAAGTGACTCATAAGAACCTTCCATTAACAATGGTTTTCTACCTGTAGTTAATCATTGTTAGGGCAAATTGTTTATGTTCAGATCAGAAAGCATCTGTTTAGTAAAAAACTAAGGACAAAACACCTAAATTATTTGGACTCGATCTAAATGTTGAATTCGAATATTTATTCAGTACAAATATATTTAATTTTTTTAAACATTTTTTTTATATATTTGAAAGATTCTAAAAAGATCATGTCTCTATTTTTAAGTTCGAATTTATGATTAAACATAGGATTTCGGAAGCAAATAATTAAAAAAAATGAAGAATCATACCAACAAAGTGGATTACTACAATTTATAACATGTTGAAAACTAAACAAGTACCTGCAAGTCTCCAGGCTTAAAAACACGTTGAATTGAATCCAGACAGAAGATTCCACCAATATCACCTTGAAATTCCAAGTCTTGTGGTTGCAGTTCAGAACCCATAAGAATGCTGCCACCGAAAATCCCAGAACTATCGACAGATAATGCGGCAGTTATAGGCCCAGCAGTTGCAGGCATGAAAGTAGCCGCCATCGAAGCAGGACAAAGGAAAGAGCAAGAAGGAGACGAAGGGTTTAAAGGTAGATAAGAAGGCACAGACGACAAGCAATCTTCATCGAAAACAGATGGTAATTGCGGCCCCCCTGACACCATTAAAGGTGCAACAAGGTCAGCAGGAGTGTATATTTGGGATAGCCCATGCCCATCAGTTGGAACAGCAGCGTCAGCTAATTGGATTTGAGATTGCACTAAAGATAGGTCAAAGTGATCATGTTGTGCTAGAAAAGGTGGGATCGTAAAAGAAGTAGATTGAGAAAAGTCTATGGATGCAGATATGTCATTGTCGATTTCATCTGGTGAATCAAAGATTATGGAAAGATTGTCGTTATTGTTATTGTTGGTGGCAGTTGCGGCGGTTGTGGTGGTGGTGCTTGTGGTGTTGCTGGTGGTGGTTGTGGTGGCAACTGAGTTAGTATTTCCATTATTATCTTGGTAGCCATTATTAAGCTGTTCAATGTCTGGTGGCATTGTAAGATTATTGCCAAATGAAGAATTCTCTTCATAGCAAAAATTTGATGACGTAACCTCAGAGTTTTGAAGAACTTCTGAGAAAAGATCAGTGTCAGAAAAATCAAAAATTGGACCACTAATCGGGCTTGATATATCATCCTGTAAAAAAAAAAAAAAAAAGCATTTTTAGCTCGATAAATCACAAGAAAAGAATTACACCAACTTGTTTAGTAGTTCTACAACGTATATATGCAAAGCTCAATAACCTTTTCTTTAGGCATACAAGTATCATGATTCTTCATACTTTGGTCTGATTGGGGGTTTGAATCTAACTGGAAATGGTATTTAAAAAGTTGGTTCTTTATAAAAAAAAAAATTGAATTTTAAGCATTTAGGTCATCATCTGCTTGGAACTTTCTACTGATCTGAAGAGAGTTTTGGTTTAAAACTATACTATGTCAAGGTTATAGTGTCATACGTGTAGGACTTAAGCCGATCATCTCCTTGGAACTTCCTGGTGATCCTGAAGAGAGGTTTGCTTTAGAACTATGTTATGGCACGATTATAGCGTCAGTTGCGTAGGACTTAAGCCAAGCCACGTGCTTAGGGTCATCATCTACTCGGAACTTCCTAGTGATAAGAAGAGAGGTTTGGTTTAAAACTATGCTATGTACGGTCATACTGTCATATGCATAGGACTTACGGTCATCAGCTATTTGGAACTTCCTAGTGATTTAAAAGATAAGTTTGGTTTAAAACTATGATATGCCACTTTCATAGTGTCACGTGCGTAAGACTTAAGCCGAGCAACATGCTTAGTATCATCATCGATTTGAAACTTCCTAGTGATCCGAAGAGAAGTTTGATTTAAAACTATGCTACCACGGTCATAGTGTCACGTGCATAGGACTTATGCCGGGCAATATGCGATGCATACGAGGATTCAAGTGCCGCACAAATTAGAGCTTGAGTCTCGACTGCTAACAACGTGATGATTCTAGCTCCTTGTTGCTTGACTGCATTTTCGATTAAAAACCTTACTTTTCACCTTTTGTTAGAATAAAGCTCTTTTTTTTTTTTTTTTTTTATGGATGCATGAAGGGGAATTTGATAGACAGACGATGGACATCTACCAAGTTCATGATATGGTTGCTAGACAGCAATGTGGTTTCCATATTTGATCAAAAACATATAAGACCAATCTCATAAGGAGGATAACCTAATAGTAGATCGAGTAATTTTGAACAAAATACAGCGCAATATAAAAAAAATATATAACTACAATATAGATTCATAAACATGTCAAAATCTATATATCATTAATTATTATATGATATCGTAAATATGATTATAACACACAAAAGTAGTACAAATACAATATAAAATATGGATTATCATGCTTGATAGTGGATATTTGGTACAAAGAAGAAAAAGAATTTTTTATGTATCAGTGCTTCCATGTGACGTGCATGAATTGAAAGTGCTCTTAGGATTCCTTATACTACAGTGAAAGAAGTATTCTAGCTTTTGTACTATCAAATTTAGTATTTTAATCTTGTATTTTTGAAATTATAGCAAATAAGAAAAACTAATTTATGGTGTTAAAAAAACTATTTAAATATCGACAAAATACTAATGTATCATATCATGTGAAATTTTAAATTTTACATAAAAAAAAAGAGACCCAAACTGATGCTAAACCCAAATCTATTTTTGTGTAAAATTTAAAATTTCATATCATATAATACATTAGTATTTTACGATATTTAAATAGTTTTTTAATGCTGTTAATTATTTTTCTTATTTGTTATAATTTTAAAAGTACAAGAATTAAAATATTGAATTTAATAGTACGAAGACAAAAATACTTAATTCACTATAGCATAAGGACTTATCGTAAACTTTTTCCTCACAAAAGTCATAAGCATTTTAACAAAGAAATTAGTGGCTATATATATATATATATGTATTTTCAATTTATACAAAAGAATCCAACTTTAAACAAAAGAAATTGGAAAAAAGAACTCGAAGAACCCCATTTATGTTTTCCATGTGAAATGTTGAATTTTAGGGTTTTCAACCCAATCCGTTAAAGAGATAAAAAAACAAAAGAGAGAATCACAATTAGAAAAGCTTAAACAAGAAGTCTGAAAAGTTATTCGACAGTGATAAAAAGAAAAGTTCAATCAACAATCAAGAAAATCAAATGGGATTAGATTATATGATGATGTTGGCCCTAAGAAAGAAAGTTTAGAATCAATGGGAAATACTTGGTTATTATGTTAATAGTAGATTGATTTTTTTTTTAATAAAAAAACAAATGTTGTTTTTCATTTTTTTAATTAATAAGGCAAAGCCTAAAACTAACACATTGGCATTATTTGGGCAGCGTAAACATGTAATACTTCACATAAAAGAAATACAAATGAAAGTTGAACAACAAAATAAATGAGACATGAAAATGATTGAGTTCAAATGACATGAAAAAAAGACATCCAAAGCATAAATCAGTTGGTTTATACAAATACTTTTCAAAGGTGATAATAGTATATTTAGGATTCGAATCTCAATATCTGTAATCTTTTTTTTCTTAAGATACTTTCACCATTGAGCAATTTTAGAATTATTAGATACAAAACTCAGATGATCCTTTGTAAATGATCAAAAGAATCTTTATTTCTAAGTTGATATATATATATATATATATATATATATATGTATGTATGTATAAAAACAACCAAAAAAATCCAATCACTTGGAAATCATGAAAAAAAAGAAAGAAACATTGATTTCTAAACATTAAGTATAAATAACATTCAAGAAATTCGGAGAGAATTACGATGGGAAGCTGCTCCAATGGATGAATCATGTCTTGCAACATGGTTTTGTTCCTTTTTTTTTTTTTTTTGTTTCCAAAGAACCTGATAGAAGCTCCTTCGAAGTATTGGCAAATATCAAAGAAAAAATTTAGAAAAAAACAAATAAAATTAAAATTTTTTTGGCTATTGAATTACACCCTAAGCGTAAAATGTAATAAATCAAAGGTAAATGAAAGAGACAAATTAATATATTTGAACAAAAAAAGAAGAAATGAAACCAAACAAAAAGGGTTTGTTTTGTCAAAAACAAATTTGGTTTTTTTTTTTTGAATTTGGGTATAAATTTTTTGAAGAAAAAAATCGTTATGAGATAGCAAAGAAAATGGAAGGCTTGGGGTGTCAAATGTTAGTTATATATAGGGAGTTGGAGAAGTTTTTTGGGGTTATGTCCGAAAGTAGGGTTGTCACCTTGTGTCAACACGATAATTGCGATGGACCATTGGCTTTTACTCCTTGCCATCGTGCCATTTTAAATAGATCCGACAATCTATATATTAGTATAATATTTGTATGTTTTTACGTATTATAATTAGATCTATCCAAATATTGTACTACATGTTCGGTTGACAGATCCGACCTGCAAGAACTAAGTCTTGGACAAGATTTTTACAAATTCAAATTGATTTAATTCGAATTACTATTTAATAATAAAAATTTTATTTAAATTTAATTATAAAAACATAAATTAAAATCTTAACATTGCGTTAAACAGTAAAACGAGCTTTCGAATCAGTTCAAGAAACTGAACTGCGGTGTGTCCACCCTATGGATATGTTTATTTATAATAGTATTTATAGTATTATATATTAATATAAAATTTGATATATTAATAATTCATGTTA
Organism: Adansonia rubrostipa; assembly: GCA_038381775.1. Classification (NCBI taxonomy): domain Eukaryota; kingdom Viridiplantae; phylum Streptophyta; class Magnoliopsida; order Malvales; family Malvaceae; genus Adansonia; species Adansonia rubrostipa. Next base: position 9,869,105 of record JBBYHM010000016.1, on the reverse strand, counting down.
CATAATTTTTGACATATTCATATACTCATGTCATTTTTTGTGTTTGAGTTTTTTTTTTTTTTGTTCATGTTTTCATTAGGTTTTCAAAGTTAAGTTTTTGTAATGTAATTAAGTTGGTTGACTTGGCACTGAGTTCTTTTATTTATTTATATATTTTCCTTTTGCTGGCTATTTAAGCAAAGCAAAAAAATTCGGTTGACCAAGGCTTTACCCAATTCTTTGGCTGTTTGTTTGGAATCAAACAAGTTTCTTTTAATTTCTTTAACTGAAAATTTCCCCTAATAACCCGTTTGTTTGTAAATTCAACACTACACTATAAACAAGTCATGGGAAAACCTCAAAAATTACTATAAATAAGTGGCTTGGATTCGTTAAAACAAAAATTAGGTCTAAATTTTAGTATCAATGAGAAGCATTCGATACTAACTTCTTTCTTTATGATAGCTTTTAATTTGTAAATATATATATATATATATATATACACACACATGTACATATATATATATATATTAAACTTAGTCATAACTCAAAGATAAAGAAGGATTAGAAAATATTGAAATTCGAATATCAAAACTATTGTATGTCACCTTTTTAAGAGTTTTCAAACTAACTAGGTTGAGCCTAAAATCTAAGCTCAAATATAAAAAGCATTGCAGATAATTATAAAATTTAAAAGAATTGAAGATAATTAATAAATATTTCCCAAAGATGAAAAATCATCCTTAAAAGATTTAAAAAAAAAAAACTTGCTCCTAATAATCAACCTGTAAAACTGTCTCTGAAAAGTTTTTGGGATAAATATGCACAGATTGTCTCTACAATTAGAGAAGATATTCGTTTTCAATACTATTAAATTTAAGATAGCGAATATTTTTTAATCATTCGCTTATTTTGTTCCTAAAAATCTCTTATTTTGTAGTAGATGTTAGGATTCGAATTTCAAATCTACTTAATACTGTATCTTTTGGATAATTGAATTAATTAAGAGAATTAAGCCTTGAGTATATGCACAGCTGCTTGTCTTATGACAAGAATCAAGCCCATTTAGTATCTTGAAAAAAACAAAATAAAATAAGGAGATTCAGGCAAGAAAAAAAATAAGAACACACAATATTTACGTGATTCGGTCAACGTGACTTATGTCCACGGGTAGGGAGAGAGATTTTTTACTTCTTTTTGAAGAATTGATACAAATTACAAGAAAAAAAACCCTAGAATCACATCCAAGCCCGAGCCCTCTACTTCCACCACAAACTTCCAGTTTTTTCTCCTTTCGGTCAAGTTCCCACAATTTCAAGTCAGGTCATAATTCAAAACGAATCACAAAATTCAAAGCACTCAATATTTAAGTTCAGACTATTGAATTAGATATCCAAGGTTTTCATATCCCTCCACGTACCCCAAACTTTCATAATATACTACAAATTTTATAGAAATTGAAAACGATCAATAACTATCTTCAAAAGATGAAAAATTATCTCTAAAAATTTTAACGGAAACTTGCACTACTCGTTATCCTTTAAAAATATATCTTTAGAAAGTTTTGGGGACTACATTCATCCCCAATAGTATTAAATAGAGGATAACATTTAGCTCCAATACTAATTAATTCAAGATATAAAGGATGTTTTCTTTAATCATCCCTTATCTTATTTTAAAAAATTTTTATTTTATAGTGATCTATGCTCATGAAGAGTTTGCATGGTTTACCATTTCCACAACTTGGTATATGTTTTCAACTTTTTAGTTTTCTTAATGATAAGACCACTTTAATTACTTGTTTCTCTAAATCTGAAGTTTTAAAACTATTTTAAGCTCAACATAACCAAGAATCATTATTGTATATATCATGTATGGCCAATGAAATTTATAAAATTCTTTCACTTTTTTGCATAAGTAGTAATGTTGATTGCAGCAAGATGATTATAAATTAACCCGTACCTAGAGTTTAATTCAATTGGTTCATATAATTATTCTTAAGAGGTGGCATCTAACAGATCTGAAGTTCTAATCATAGTTTATGCAATCCTTCCCTTATCTTTAAAAATTGTAGCCTCCTTTGTAAGAAAAAAAATTATAAATTAAATTGTTTCTTGAGATTTTTAATTTTATTATGGGTGCCTCTAAATTATATTGTTTCAACTCTTATTTTATATTTTACATATCATTGTCCATGTGTGTGTGTGTGTGTATATATATATAAGATATGAATATAAAGGTCTCACCTTTCAAATAGATTAATTTAAAAAAAAAATTGAATATACCCATAATTGAATACATATGCATGTTTGATACTTAAATTTACCAAATCTATGTAACATAGTTTGTGAAATAAGCAATTTTTTTTGAAATAAGAAAAGAATATTGATACTTCTACATTTTGGTGGAAAATTGGTTGGAAGACACAGGTCTTCCACTTCACTTATTCTCTTAGCTTTAAGGGGCTATAATCTCAAATCTCTATCATAGTCATATTGTCACTTCTAGTTCTTTTTCAAGATTCAAGCCAAATCGATTAAGATAAGAAAGAAATACTTTTTGAAATGCATGTGAGTAACACTTTCAAAATATGATAAAAAGAAGCATAATGGCATAAACAGAAAATTGAAACAGAACAAAACTCAAGCCAATTTGGTTCCACATTTTGATTCTTTGGTCTGTCCAAAAGATAGACCAAACTATTACAAGCATCCTTTTGAGCAAAAGTCTATGCACTAGGTTTGCTCTGCAGCACCAATTAACCTTTCTCAATGTTTTTCATACATTGAAATAGAAATTTTTCAAAACTATAGCTTAAATTAGTTGGTTCATGCAATTACACATTCAACAAGTTCAGGGTTCAAAAATCTTAATATTTGCAACTCCTTTCTTTGTTCACAAACTAGAACCACCTTTTCGTACAAGAAAAAAAGAAACAAAAATTTTTCTAAGTCTACAAATTTAATCTAACTATTGGGTGCTAGAATTTCAATAGCAAAAGTAATGCAAAGTCATGGTCATTATTCTGTGATTTTGGTTCTTTCCTTTGTCAATATTCACTATAATTAATATGATAGCATTTATTACGTTTGCAATCACAATAAACACAATATAACAAAAAATTTATCGACAACCGTAATTTAAATTCCTAATTAGGTGTGCTTTATACATATTTATTTTTTTGGTACATGGAGATCATAGTCTAAGAATAAATGAAAAGTTATAAATGTTGAAATTTGAACCCAAATCTTTGGCCACTGAATATCACCTCTTAAGTATTACTACGTGAATCAATTGAATTAAACTTCAAATTTATGCTTTATACATATATTGTGCTAGTAGTTCCACCACCAAACCTAACTTTTTTTTTTTTAAACTAAATTCATGCAACTTTGGTCGAGTTCTCTAGTCTATATATGTCAATCCCTCGCATCTCCTTTAGCAAATGCAATTCTATTTCATAAAGCTTCCATGTTGCCATTTTGGTGAAAAAATTCGATTTAGCAAGAATTTGGTTTTTTTCCTTATTTGATGGAAATTCTCTACAAGAGTTTAAAATATTCTCTTACTAAATGGCCAAAACAATAACAAGAAACGCAAATATATCTTAAGCTTTTGGAATCTAAGATTATGTTTTACCTCAACATGTCAATTGAACACACACACACAAAAAAAAAAAGCTGACATTGATTCTTGGCATTGAGGTGATTGGAGTAAGGAAGTTGTACGGACACAAAATCTTACTCGCATGGAAAAGCACTTGTGCTTCTCAATCCAGAGAACTATTTATGGATTGAGTCAAATTAAATTATTACTTTAGTTTTTAAATTTTTTTTGTTTAAGATTAAATCAGGTTGAGCTTAAACCAGTATAAATTATTATTTTATTGTTTACAATAAAATATTTAAAATATTTTTATATTAATATTTATTTATTTTTATAATTAAATTTATATAAAAAAAAGCTTTTTATCATTAAATATTGGTTCAGACTACAATTTTAATGTCAAAGTGGTTTGGAATAGGCCTAAGGG